>JAZGLO010004016.1:1545000-1612500 GCA_036873155.1 Biomphalaria sudanica
ACCCTTCAATTCATTTTTTTAATGCTCGATCTAGATAACCCAGTGATTCCCAAAGTGGTCTATATAGACCCTCGGAGGTCTACGAAAACTTCCAAGGGGTCCACGAGAGTGAAAATATGAATTGGGGGTCTATGAGATGTGTTGGGCGCTTCAGCCAACAATATAAGTAAGTCGACGCTGATAGAAAATGTCGAATAAGACGTTTAATAATAATGAAGGGACCCGTCCAATGTTGTCAGGCCTATTATGTACGTCCATAAAAAAAAATGCCTTTCTATAAAACCTTCAAAAGTCGTCTGTTTACATTTCGCTATTCTTCCTAAAATCCGAATCTTGTTTTTACTAGTCGCGCCATTGTCAATGAGTCAAAATTCGTCCTTTCTAGACAACAAAATAACTAATTCCTAATCGTGTCTGAACACTTGTAAATGGTGATCTACCTTAGTAAATCTACCTTAGTAAATCTACCTTAGTAAATCTACCTTAGTAAATCTACCTTAGTAAATCTACCTTAGTAAATCTACCTTAGTAAATCTACCTTAGTAAATCTACCTTAGTAAATCTACCTTAGTAAATCTACCTTAGTAAATCTACCTTAGTAAATCTACCTTAGTAAATCTCATTTAAGCATGTGAAATTAATAATTGTACCTTAGTCAATTACTTGAGTTTTAACCTTGTTATTCGAATGATTTTTTTGTAATTGTATCATCTTATTTAAATAGCTTAGAGGCACGGTGGCTAAGCGGTAAAGCGCTTGGCTTCCGATCCGGGGCACCGGGTTCGAGTCCAGATGAAGACTGGAAATTTTTATTTCGGGATCTTTGGGTACCTCTGAGTCCACCCAGCTCCAATGGGTACCTGACATTACTTGAGGAAAAGTAAAGGCGGTTGGTCATTGTGCTGGCTACATGACACCCTCCTGGACGTGAGAAACAGATGACCTTTACACCATCTGCCCTATAGACCACAAGGTCTGAAAGGGGAACTTTACTACTTTGAAATAGTTTAATTGTGTCTACAGAAAAGAATATTAAAATATGGCAGAATTTTAAAGAAATGTATATAATATAGTGTTGATTATTTGAACATTGGCTTCATTCGTTCCTTATCGAACAAGCCATTGAATGCCTTTTATGTAATAACGTTTTAGGTAATGACTCCATCTAAGCTGGATGATCATTGGAGACGATGCCACCCTAATCAAATTGACACAGATATTAAATACTTTCGAACACTCCAATTAAGTTCAGGTTAGACCCACAGTGGACAAAATATTCGCTTCAACATTAAAAAGAGGAGATGATGCTTGGGGAACGTTTTACAAGATGTCTAGCTAGACCGGAAATCCGGAACACCTCACACCGTAGGAAAAAAATAATTTTGCCAGACAGTGAAGAAGATTTAAAAACTCTTTTACACAAACCTGCATATGATATCATAAGCAACAATACAGTTCAAAGCGAAATGGTGAATAAAGTAGGACATTAAAACCTCCTTGTCTACGACATATTTCTCAACGACATATTTTTCAACGACATATTTCTCAACGACATATTTCTCAACGACATATTTCTCTAGAAAGCTGAACGAGTTGACCTTGCCTGGCAATAAATAATTATTGGCATATCTTCTTTATATTGAATCGTGAAATCCACTTAGACTTCTCTTTGCTGAGAACTTTTTATCCATTGCTCTTTCACACTGATTGACTGTGGCTGTTGTTTGACATTATTGTTTTTTTCTTTTTAAAGCTTTAAATTCTTGGATGCTAAAGATCTAATCTCAAGTCTCCTGAACACTATTTATTTTCCCATATTCTTCCCAATTGAGAATCTCACAAACGCATCGTATTATATTTCTTTAGAATTATGGGCATCGCTTTTAGCTCTATTTCTTTTCACTGCAATTTGTTGGCAAGTCTCGTAATGTTATAACTTATCCTATATACAGGAGCATTTAAGGATAAGTTTATCCTAGACACACAGAACTAGTCTACCCGTTAAGTGTTCCTTATATCATAGAAACAGGACTTGTCGACCGCTCCAATATTATAGTCTATATTAGATATAATAGGACAACATGACTCTAATAACAAAACTACCATTCATTTCAAATACAGGACCACTAACAGGGCCGGCCTTATGTAATTGGAGGCCCTAGGGATTCATTGAACATAGCGTCTGTACGCTTGTTATATTTTTTGTAACGTTCAGGAGAATTTGAAGTTAAGTATTTGTTTTTAAAAAAAACTGTTCTACATGCTTTACTAAACGTCAAGCAGCTGGATAAATTGAGTCTTGAGATATTTCTACACCCTCCAGGCAATAAGACACTAACAAGCTTGCTCACAATAGAGAAAGTACGTGTCTTATTAGTAGCCAACGTTTTATTTTCATAATTAAAAAAATGAGGATAAAATTTTTTAGGACCAATAAAAAATACAAAATAAAATTCTCTCTCTCTCTCTCGTTCTCTCTCTCTCTCTCTCTCTCTCTCTCTCTCTCTCTCTCTCTCTCTATATATATATATATATATATATATATATATATATATATATATATATATATATATATATATATATATATATGTGTGTGTGTGTGAAGGAGAAGTTGCATGGTCAGAAATGTGGCTGCACAAACAGTGGTGACGGAGACGCTGGGGATTGGAGCGCCGTCTGTGACTGTGTTGTGGGCAAGTCTTGTGGGCGTGACTTTCAAGACGAGAACCGTGACAACGATTGCTGCGACTATCTCAACGGGATGTATCGACTCGAAGGGAAAGAGACAAATGAAGTAATTAGGAAAGTCTGTTATGTTCCTGAAGTTTTTGTTCCTGATATACCTGCATAGTACCTCAATGAACCGGAAAGATCAAGACAACGATGGGTATGCGTCCAAGCCTATTGCTATGGACCATAAAGACCTCTGCATATCTGCCGATGCTTACGAGGGAAATTCGATGCTCGACGACTGCATCAAGAAGTTTAGCATGAGCTGTATGTGCGGCGCATCACACAGAGAATTTAGATGCCAAGAAAACCACCCAAAAAAGCATGTGTCCTATTGCCACCATCATAGACATTGGCATAGGCGAATGTCAGTCAATCCAGGCTAGATTTGAGATGGCAACAGGAGGACATCTTCAAATTGAACTCGAAGAGACCTATCTCCTGGACGTGAGACTGTTAGCAGAGGATCACAGCGTCGCATTGGATTTTGTTTGCAACGTAGCTGCATGTGAACCTGCAGTCTTCCTTGAGAGGCGTCAGTCGGGAGGGTCTGCTGAAACAACGTGTCCGAGCAACGGCTGCGTTGAGGAGACAGTGCTCGACACTATCTCTTTGTGTATCAAACGACCATGTCATCGTCTCAAGAACAGCCTAGTCACCTGGAGAAAGAGAAAGCGGCATCGGAGTAAAACAGTGCGGATGGCTTTGTGCGTAACACGCTCCCTGCCGTCGGTGGCTCCCACCGATCGACCTCCAACTGAACTGTCAAACCAGCACTGCCTTGTTTCTTTTTGGGACGAAAAGTGCTAAGAAGTGGGTAATGTTATAAGACAGAGAAGGATGTTGACATTAGAAGAAAGAAAGAAGAGAACAATTTCCGCCCAAGTCTAGAACCAATACGAAGATGGTGCATATATATATAAAGCAGGGGTTCTCAACTTGTGGATCGCGACCTCTTTGGGGGTCGATTGACGATTTGCCAGGGGTCGCCTAAGACCATCTAAAATATGGATTGTTTTTGTATATTCTTCTATTGCTGTGTGTGTGTGAGGCTGGGGGTGGGTGGGTCGCGGCAAAGTGAGGAATTGTTAATAGGGGTCACCGAGCTTAAAAGGTTGAGAACCGCTAAATTATAAAGGATGTAACTTAGTAGATTATTAATCTTATTCAGTTGTCTTCTTTTGTTTGGTGAATCGAGCTCTGATAATTTGAAGACACTCTCTGTTCCCTACCACTTCGAACTAACTGTTGTTTCATTGTTATGTCCCTTTGTTTTGTTTTTTAAACATTTGTTCTATCTGAAACCATCATTTTGTCACACAGATACAAAATAAACGATAAATAAACGATCTCTTCTTGGAATGGCAGAAAGTGTTCTACTATGGACAAGTATCAGTCAAATAATGAGACACCTTTTTTAAAATGTTTGTAACAAATCGAGTCTAACAGAACAGAATGTTATCTTTACCTGTCCAGCCAGAATATGAATAAGGAAACCAAAAAGAAAGTGTCCATCACGCACTTGATGATCAGGTAGACAATACAAGACTTTCTTCTCATTGACTTGGTCCAGAAAACTCTCATAGAAACGATGTTTCCGAAAATACCCAGAATACACAAGACTGGGAGGAAATACTTTTGCACATCTTTCACTTGGACGAAAACGGGATCCTCGGTGCCGTCAAAGTTACGGACGTCGAAATCAAAGTAGTCGTCCAGACGATCGCTCCATTCGTTGGCGCTGAAGCTCAGGAAGACATCGCACACATTGACTGTCCTGTTGTTGAATTGCTTGAGACAGGAGGAAGTGTTGGTGTTGATGATTCTTTTCGGAAGCATGTGCATGTCAAATGATGATCTCTGGGAAATCAAAGTGAAAGACAACATTAGTATTTCGAGTCTTAAGAGAATTCAATAAAAAATCAGTTTGTTTCTGTTACATGCGCATCGTAGTGTGAAAGTGGACTGGGGCGAATGCCTAAGGTGGATTAAGGAGAGGCATTTAAAGGGAAACTCCGATGGTTTTGGCAATTTTTGATATAATATATGTTTTTACTTACAGACAATGAAAATATATTTTTTTTTATTTGCAATAATAACTTAGTAATTGATATTTTTCCAACGTAATTTTCCTGCGCATCCAAAAGTCAGACTTTCACCGGGTTTCAATGTGACGTCAAAACTACGTTTAATTTATTCTATTGACCTCTGTATAACGGGAGACCATACAGCAAAGTTTACATTCTCGCAAAAGAAATATATCTTCGTCATCTATGCTGTTAGATCTAGGATCTTGTAAGCAAAGAAAAAAATGCGTATTAAAAGTAGATTTACATGCTTGACTAACCACGGCAGTGTGTATCTTCTCGCCTGACCACTCAACACACAACAAACACTATCGCTTGGTTGTCTTGTCATGACCGACTACACGTAGTCTAGGCTAGCCTAACACTGACCAGTTTGTTTGAATCATTCAGACACACGATCTATTTACTTCTTGGGACAGGTAAAGGCTTAGATGAAAATATTACTTTTTTCTCGAGTTGGTTATCCAATGCTTTTAGATCTATTTATACAAGTATATATATATATACATATAAACATATAACTGTATCATAGATCTGGACTAGGCCGTCACTAAGCCTAACAGCTACTGTAAGAATGAAGCGATACGATTGGTTGAATGTGGTTTCTCTTTCAGTATTGTGGAGGGAAGTGACGTAGTTACTCTTAGTTTAGGTATTTTTATATTCTTAGATTTTAGATCTAGTCAGTCTTAGACTTAAGACTTTAATTAAGGCCTTAGATCTACTAATCATCTACAAATACTACTAATTATAAACTAATAGTAATACTCTATATAGTTAGTTAAAGTTAGTTAAACACATAAATATATTGATCTACAATTAGATCTAGTCTAGGTCTATATTTTGAATAAACCATTTGATTGTCATTGTAAATTAGCTATCACTTTAGACTTAGCTTAGGCCATCTTAGGCATTTTTAACCTTAAACTATTTTAGACTAGACCTTTTAAAACTAAAATCAACAACAGTCATCATGAAATTGCTCTGGCTATTTATCCTAATAATTACTAAATACACACTAGCTGAACACAGAACTAGATCTACCTCAGTCAACACTAAACTTAAAAATGAAACAACAGTCATAATCAATCATCACACTTTAGATCAATGCAACTTCAAAAATAACCTAACATACACATCAATAACATTAAAGAAGATTACCCATCACAAATGGAAGTTCTCAATCAGACACAGTAGAAATAAATACCTTTCACTGTTAATATTAATAGCAGGAGATGTAGAGTCAAATCCAGGGCCTAGATCTAAAGATAGATGCAACATCTGCAAAAAAGTATGCACCATGAAACAGAAAGCCATTCAATGTGACACCTGCGATGAATGGTACCATGCATCATGTCTCCATATGAATACACCTGTGTATTATGCCTTAGGCAACAAAGATGCATCATGGCACTGTGTACCGTGTGGGTTACCTCAGTTTACATCAGGACTGTTTGATTCCTTTGATGCGGACACTTCTAACCCATACAACATCTTAAACACCATCCCAAAACCAACTCACCAACCACTAGCCAGATCCACTCCTGTTAAACCTAAATCTACTAAAATTAATACAACAGCCTCACTAAACAAACCTCCTAAAGAAGT
Source organism: Biomphalaria sudanica (assembly GCA_036873155.1). Classification (NCBI taxonomy): domain Eukaryota; kingdom Metazoa; phylum Mollusca; class Gastropoda; family Planorbidae; genus Biomphalaria; species Biomphalaria sudanica. Next base: position 1,551,426 of record JAZGLO010004016.1, read on the forward strand.
AATACCAAAATACCTTAAAACCTTAGTAATAAATTTTCAAAGTATTAGGAACAAAACAGCAGACTTAGAAATTTTATTAGAATGTGAGAAACCAGACATAATTGCAGGAACAGAAACTTGGCTACATCCTGAAATTTATAATGCAGAAATTTTCAATAGTAATTATGAAATTTGTAGAAAAGATAGGGCTGATAATCATGGAGGAGTTCTTTTAGCAATAAAAAACACTCTTATAGCTGAAGAAATTACCTTACCTAACTCAAAAAACATAGAATCTACATTTTGTAAAATTAATACCACCTCAACATCCCTTATAATAGGCAGCATTTACAGACCACCAAATTCTAGTTTAGAATACATGCAGGAACTATGTAATCAGATTACTACACTTAAAGAGACAAATAAAAATGCAGTTTTTTGGATTATGGGTGACTTCAACCTACCTGATATAAATTGGAAAACACTAACCATAGATAAACACCAAAACCTTAAGGACATAAATGAGCTTTTCATAGAAACTTTACACAACCTAAGTTTAGATCAAATCATTAAAAAGCCAACTAGATTAAACAACACATTAGATCTCTTCTTAACCAACAGACCTGGATTAGTAGTTGATTATGATATTATCCCTGGTCTATCAGACCATGAGATCATAAAAATACACAGTCAGATAAAAGCAGTAGCCAATACAAAAACCAAAAGAAAAATCTTACTCTGGAATAAATGTAACCTAACACAACTACACCAAGCTGCATTAAACTTTCAACAAACATTCTTATTAGAAAAAGACATTAACCAACCAGTCGATGACCTCTGGAATTTCATTAAAAACCATCTTAAAAGCATTATAGAAAATCATATACCAACTAAATACACATCAAACAAAATAAATAAATGCTGGTTTAATAATAGACTAAAGAAGCTTTGTAAACAGAAGGAAAACCTATATAGAAAATTTAAAGAAACCAAGGCAGAAAGAGTTTACAAAAAGTATATAAAAATTAAACACCTAACCCAAAAAGTAAGCAGACAGCTGCAGAGTGAATACATAAACAATGTAATATCTAAAGATAACAACAAAAACCTATGGTCATACATTAAGTCTAAGAAAATGGAAACAACAGGCATAGCGCCATTAAAAGATGAACATAACATAATACATAATGATAATGAAACTAAAGCAAACATCCTAAACAAATACTTTGCATCAGCATTCTCAGCCCCAGGAGACAAAGACATATTTCTTAATTTGAACCAAGTAGACAACATAGAAGATTTAGTAGTACAAGAAAATGGAATTAAAAAACTATTAGCCAACACCAAACCAAATAAAGCGTCTGGACCTGATGGTATTCCAGCTAGATTACTCAAAGAACTAAGCAATGAGCTAGCCCCAGTGTTCAAAATACTCTTTCAGGCATCGCTTAACCAGGGCAGAGTACCAAAGGACTGGAAAGAAGCTAATGTCACCCCCCTATTTAAAAAAGGAGAAAAATCTGATCCAGGAAACTACAGACCAGTATCACTTACCAGCATCACATGTAAAATACTAGAACACATAATATGTAGCAACATCATAAACCACTTAGACAAACATAATGTCCTCACCCCATACCAACATGGCTTTAGGAAATATAGATCATGTGAAACACAACTAATAGGACTAATTGATGATTTCTCAAAAGGTTTAGATAATAGTGAACAAATAGATGCTATCTTACTAGATTTTTCCAAGGCTTTTGACAAAGTTCACCACCATAGTTTGCTTAAAAAATTAAAATATTTCGGCATTAACGGTCCACTGTATCAGTGGATTAAAGATTTTCTGATAGGGAGAGAACAAACTGTAATAATAAATGGCTCTAAATCAACACCAATAACAGTAAACTCAGGTGTACCTCAAGGAACAGTCTTGGGTCCACTACTATTTTTAATTTACATAAATGATTTACCAAATTGCATTAGTTCAGGAACAAAAGTCAGATTATTTGCAGACGATTGCATAATATATAGAACAATAAAAACAAAACAAGACACAGATATTTTACAAAGAGAATTAGATGAATTACAGAAATGGGAATCAAATTGGAGCATGTCTTTCCACCCAGAAAAATGTCAGTTGTTAAGAGTAACAAAAAAAATTAAACAAATTAATTCCACTTATCTTATTCATGGCAAACCAGTAACACAGACTAAAAACTCAAAATACCTAGGTGTTATAATAAATGAAAAACTGTCATGGAATCCACATATTGATGAAACTATAAAAAAATCCAACAAAGCATTAGGGTTTATTAAAAGAAATTTCTATAAATCAAATAAGAACATAAAACTAAAATGTTATTTAACCTTGGTTAGGCCAATAATAGAATATGCATCCACCGTGTGGGACCCCTCAACTCAAGAAAACATTAAGAAACTGGAACAAACACAAAATAGAGCAGTGAGATTCATAACAAACGAATATTCACATTTGACTAGGGTAACACCATTAGTAAAATCACTAAATTTAGAAAGCCTTCAGGACAGAAGACTCAAAAGTAAAGTAGCAATTATACATAAAACACTGAACCATAATCTTCAAATACAAAAACAAAATTTAATAAAATACTCTGAAAGACACAAAAATAAAGGCACATTCCTCGTCCCATATGCTAGGACAAATTTGTACAAATACTCCTTCTTCCCTAGTGCTATTAGAGCATGGAATGGGTTGCCTGAGCTAGCCAGAAAAACCAGTGACTTGGCAGAATTTAAGTCATTGGTTAATATGCATGACTAAATGCATGACGCGTAGGACGTAATCATCTTCTTTTTTGAAGTAACGTCTGTATTATATAAGATAAGAAGATAAGAAGAGTCCCTTTTTTTTTTTTAGATGTCAAGAATTTTCTGACTGTTGGGGAAAAAGTAAAGACAGTCGGTCGTTGTGGTGGCCACGTGACACCCTCGTTAACCATGTGCCACAGAAACAGATGACCTTGACATCATCATTTCATCCCCGGTCTCTTATTACGCGCTCTTGACAAGATGGCTGCTCCCTGTTTACAGTTATCATAGATGAGTTAAATTTTCGTTTTGTCGTACTAAAACCAAACAAAATTCCATAAAAAGCTATTCAACTAATAAACTAATATCTTTAAATTATAGATTTAACTTAATTCAGCATTATTTCTACTAAATAATTCAAATTAACAACTCTTAGTTTAGGGCTATTTTGTCTCACTAATCCTTATAATTATATTTAATATTATTTAGTCTATATTTATTATTATTATATCCTTAGATTTTAGATCTAGTCAGTCTTAGACTTAGACTTTAATTAAGGCCTTAGATCTACTAATCATCTACTAATACTACTAATAATAACTAATAGTAATATTCTATATAGTTAGTTAAACACATAAATATATTGATCTAGAATTAGATCTAGTCTAGGTCTATATTTTGAATAAACCATTTGATTGTCATTGTAAATTAGCTTTCACTTTAGACATAGTTTGCTTAAAAAATTAAAATATTTCGGCATTAACGGTCCACTGCATCAGTGGATTAAAGATTTTCTGATAGGGAGAGAACAAACTGTAATAATAAATGGCTCTAAATCAACACCAATAACAGTAAACTCAGGTGTACCTCAAGGAACAGTCTTGGGTCCACTACTATTTTTAATTTACATAAATGATTTACCAAATTGCATTAGTTCAGGAACAAAAGTCAGATTATTTGCAGACGATTGCATAATATATAGAACAATAAAAACAAAACAAGACACAGATATTTTACAAAGAGAATTAGATGAATTACAGAAATGGGAATCAAATTGGAGCATGTCTTTCCACCCAGAAAAATGTCAGTTGTTAAGAGTAACAAAAAAATTAAAACAAATTAATTCCACTTATCTTATTCATGGCAAACCAGTAACACAGACTAAAAACTCAAAATACCTAGGTGTTATAATAAATGAAAAACTGTCATGGAATCCACATATTGATGAAACTATAAAAAAATCCAACAAAGCATTAGGGTTTATTAAAAGAAATTTCTATAAATCAAATAAGAACATAAAACTAAAATGTTATTTAACCTTGGTTAGGCCAATAATAGAATATGCATCCACCGTGTGGGACCCCTCAACTCAAGAAAACATTAAGAAACTGGAACAAACACAAAATAGAGTAGTGAGATTCATAACAAACGAATATTCACATTTGACTAGGGTAACACCATTAGTAAAATCACTAAATTTAGAAAGCCTTCAGGACAGAAGACTCAAAAGTAAAGTAGCAATTATACATAAAACACTGAACCATAATCTTCAAATACAAAAACAAAATTTAATAAAATACTCTGAAAGACACAAAAATAAAGTCACATTCCTCGTCCCATATGCTAGGACAAATTTGTACAAATACTCCTTCTTCCCTAGTGCTATTAGAGCATGGAATGGGTTGCCTGAGCTAGCCAGAAAAACCAGTGACTTGGCAGAATTTAAGTCATTGGTTAATATGCATGACTAAATGCATGACGCGTAGGACGTAATCATCTTCTTTTTTGAAGTAACGTCTGTATTATATAAGATAAGATCTGCCCTATAGATCACAAGGGCTGAAAGGGGAACTTTTTTTTGATAGTACGCACCGGTACGGCGTGCCGGGTTCCCAGTCATTTCATCCCCGGTCACTTCATCCCAGGTCACTTCATCCCCGGTCATTTCATCCCCTGGTCACTTCATCCCCGGTCATTTCATCCCCTGATATTTTCATCATCTGATCATTTTTATCTAACAAATTGTAATTTTAAAAATCATGAAATGAGCCAATATTTAATGTATTTAATGACAAAATTGTAACACGTTAATGTTAAAAAGGAATTAAAGCAAAACTTATACAGGCGACATGATATCACGAGGATGGGTGAACTCCGCCTTTAGTAGAACAAAATAAAACCTTTATTTCAAGGCTAAAAATGACGCGCCCATTTTCAAGAAAGAGCGATTGAAAAATATAGCTAAGTACACACCAAGATTTACAATATAAGATATCTCATTAAGAAAACAAAGTGGAAGAGGAAACGCTATAAACGCATTAGTAACAAGTCATAAAATGTCAAAAAGCATTCTACATAATCATATTTATATATAATATATTTAATTGGGGATGAAGTGACCGGGGGATGAAGTGACCAGGGGATGAAGTGACTAGGGGATGAAGTGACCGGTCACCGGCGTGCCGGCATCTTTTTCAATGCGGGGTAAAAATTATTACTTTTCTTGTATTTTGTTAATTTTTAGTAATTAAAATTTAGGCAATCCATCACTGAGTACCGGCACCTTTTTTTTTTTTACAAAAACAAAGCACAGTGTATAATGCTTTTCAAATCGATAAGTTCTACGAGATAAGAAATCAAAGTACTTACTCTTTGTTCAGGGTGAAACATGACGAGAGAGCTGTCCACGAGACTAAAATCGCTGGCCAGAAATTTAAGCTCTCACTTTTAAGGCATTTCCTGGACACTGGCGGCGACACAACGCTCGCTGCTATGATGCGCGGTCAATAAGGAAACTGAACTTTACAAAGAAAACGAAAGACATTATCAAATTATTGTGAAAATAATTAAACGAATGATAACATGACCTAGTTAGATGACCATGACCTAGTTAGTTGTATAATCACGTGATGAAATGAACATATTTGAGCTGGATTCTAAAAGTACTTAGAGTTAGATTTTAATTCGTTTCTATCTATCTATCTATCTATCTATCTATCTATCTATCTTATCTTATAAATTACAGATGTTACTTTTAAAAAAAGATAATTACGCCCTATGCAATTCATGTCAATCTATTCATGCATGTTAATCAATGACTTAAACTCTGCTAAGATTTTCTGGCTGATTCAGGCAACCCTTTCCATTCTCTAATAGCATTAGGGAGAAAGGAGTACTTGTACGAATTCCTTCTAGCGAATGGAATAAGAAATGTGCCTTTATCTTTGTTTTTTTTTCTGAGTATTTCATTAGGTTTTGTTTTACTATTTGTGAATTATGGTAGAATGTTTTATGCATTATTGCTATTTCATTTTGCAGTTTTCTGACCTGAAATGTCTCTAAGTTTAGTGGTTTTACTAAAGGTGTTGCTCTAATCAAATTTGAATATTAGTTTGTTATAAATTTCACTACTCTCTATCTATCTATCTATCTATCTATATATATATATATAATAACCCTAGGTTGCCCACCCCTGACCTAGTGCGTGAAAGTATGAGCATGTGAATAGCAGTTATCAAGTGACCGGAAGTACGGATGAAGAGTGAACGAGATTTTAGTAAGACATCTTAGAAGTCATGTAGAGAGAAGTCATTAAGCTAGCATGCTGTCGACCCGAGAGTTGGTCGGAGATGAAAGCTAGTTACTATGTGGTCAACTTAAGTTATAGTTAGCAACTAGTCATGTGAAATGTAACTTAAAGAGGTCAAGGTTAGAGAGCAGTTGTTATTCATTAAGAAGTGAGGATATTGCTTTTAAAGAGTTCATGTGTATTTTAGACTGAGAAATGGCGGTATAGAAGTCAGTACCAAGAGGATTATGTTGAGGCTGATACATTGGACTATGTTCGGTATATATGGATTCATCTTGGAACATGGATACTATTTCGTCGGCGTGCACATTTATGTCATGTGACACGTAGTTTCAGTCACTGTAGTTCTCCTCATGTATCTGGACAGCACGCTACACGCGTGCTAGAAACGCTTTAAACATCTCACATACTATTACATGTTAATATATTCATTGAAATAGCACTTGTACGAATTAGTCCTAGCATATGAAATAAGAAATGTGCATTTCTTTTTGTGTCTTTCTAAATATTTTATTACGTTATTTTTGTGTCTATTTGTAAATTATCTTATCTTATATAATACAGACGTTACTTCAAAAAAGAAGATGATTACGTCCTACGCGTCATGCATTTAGTCATGCATATTAACCAATGACTTAAATTCTGCCAAGTCACTGGTTTTCCTGGCTAGCTCAGGCAACCCATACCATGCTCTAATAGCACTAGGGAAGATGGAGTATTTGTACAAATTTGTCCTAGCATATGGGACGAGGAATGTGCCTTTATCTTTGTGTCTTTCAGAGTATTTTATTTAATTTTGTTTTTCGTATTTGAAGATTATGGTTCAGTGTTTTATGTATAATTGCTACTTTACTTTTGAGTCTTCTGTCCTCTGTCATGAAACGTCTCTATATTTAGTGATTTTACTAATAGGGTAACTCTAATCAAATGTGAATATTCGTTTCTGTTCTAGTTTCATTATATTTTTTAATGCTTTGTTTGGTTTTATAATAATTTAGTCTCTATATAGATTACATTCGTTTTCATCTATTATAGCCTCTACTTATTTTGAGTTTTTAGTCTGTCTAATTGATTTACTTGAAATGAGGTTATTTTACGATATTTTTTCTTACTCTTAATTTTTGTCATGTTTCTGGTTGGAAAGACATGGTCCAATTGGATTCCCATATTGCTGTAAGTCTTCTAATTAATTACGGTATCTTTCTAAAAATTCAATTTCTATATATATCTACTTCTCACGTTAACTCTGTGTATATGTATAAATAAAACTTTTATAATTCAGTTTTGTTTTTAAAAAAAGCCTGTTCAAGTCTAATTAAAGTCCTACATTACTGTTGATGTGTATTTTATATAGGCTACACAACTCGGTGTTTGAGAGTAACATCCCTTGTAATTGTTGTTGTCAACCAAGATGGCGTAAGATTAAACAGCTGATTTGGTTGTCTTATTGTTTATACCTAGAGTTTTGTTATTATTTGTTCACGATAATCAACAATTAAGAATTTAAAACGACTACGTCGGTTTAGTTGCACTGGTTGTTTGGAGCAACAAACCAACGACTGAGTGTCAGGTCGAATCCCGGTCCTTATAAAAACTAAAGCAAAGCTTGAGTTATCTCCAGGGCCACCTCTTCTTCCTTTTGTGCTATGTAACTATGTATTGCATGAAGGCGGCCAAATTTAGGATGCGGCCAAATGAAGTTGCTTTTATTTTGAAAAAAAAAATTGTTTAAAAAATTAATTAAACCTTTTAATATTTTATATAGATTCTAGCTATTGTCTTTTCGACTTTTGAAGGAAAAAAAGACAACACTTGCAGTTTCCTATCTTACATTAGAAGTTATTTTGGAAATATAAAAGAGACTCGCGCGAACAAAAACAAATTGAAAAGATAATAAAACACAGTTTTTATAGCTCAAAAAATAATAATAAGGCTTGTCTTCAAGTCCGAAGATTAATGAGAAATGCAGTATTTCCCGTGGATACTCAGCCCCAGCTGTGACCTATATATTTTGCCACATCCATGGCAAGCCTTTACAAAATACTGAAAACGAAAAACAAGATGCAAATGATGGTGCGAAATAGAAAATGCGCTGAAGTAGGCCTACCTGTTCTATCCAAATCGAGAGAGGAAAATGTAATGAAAGTTTGATACCTCCACAGAAGAAGAAGTTGTTAAGGAAAAAAATAGCGACACAAAGTAGTTCATCTGAAAATAAAACTTTAGAAAAACTTTTCAAACATTCAAGACAGCATAACATTGGCGTCCATGTCTAAGGATCCTAGTAATAATAATAATAATAATAATAATAATAAGGCTTGTCTTCGAGTCCAAAGATTAATGAGGAAGGCAGCATTTCCCGTGGATACGCAGCCCCAGCTGTGACCTACATATTTTGCCACATTCAGGGAAGCATTCTAGTAGGTGACAGGAAAAATGTAATACTCATGACATTCAATGCCTCGTTCTAAAGTATGGTATGTGGCTCTTTACGTCTGGAGAGACGATCTTTCTCCTTTGCAACTTCTCGTGTGACTAAAGAAGCCAATCCTTGATACACAGCTGCAGTCCCATATTGGTCCCCTGTAATGACCAGTCGCTGTTACACGTTCACTCTTCTTTCTTATACTGTTATGTATGAAATCTGCAATCCAGGACCTTTCCTTTATGCTCGCTCTCCATGTGGATCGATCCAGTGTCTCTCGTCGATTTTGAAGAGCTTCATGACGTGTTTGCATGCATCAATTAGAAGTACGTCTTAAAAGTGGGTGACCAGCCTTCTATTAGATCACCACACAGAAGGTCTTGTGGGTGTCGACCTTGTGGCATTCTGTGAACATGACTAGGCCAGCCAAGCGTCGTATGCTGATAACAGCGTGAATGTCCTGGCACCCTTCTCCTCCCAGCGCTTCATCTTTGGTTATTTTATCTTAAAAATCCGCCTTAAGAATCGGAGGTGGAAGATATTCAGCTTTTTTTTTCCTACCCAGAGAGGGTTGACCATGTTTCACTATCATATAGTACAGTGCACATCATACAGATCCAGTAGACTAGGGCTTTGGTATTGGTAGTCAGCAAGGTATTGCCCCACTCTCTGTTCTGCAGTACCATCCCCAACAAATAACAAGTATACCAATGTCATGTCGGGAATAATAAATTTAAGGTGGTAGGAATATTTCCAGTATGAGTCACTTAATTCTGTATATTGAGGTCCATGTCGGTTGTTTGAAGATAAAAAAAAATAAAGAAGACGTTACAGCTACAAAAGGGACTATGGATCACCACATGAAAATGAGATGAATCCCCGGGCATTAGCTGTGGTCGGAACTATGTAGGTCTAGGCTAACTGAATGGGGTCATATATATTTCATTCATTGAGAAAGACACAAAGATAAAGGCACATTCCTCGTTCCATGTGCTAGGACAAGACAAATGTGTACAAATGCACCTTCTTCCCTAGTGCTATTAGAGTATGTAATGGGTTGCCTGAGCTAGCCAGGAAAACCAGTGACTTGGCAGAATTTAAGTCATTGGTTAATATGTATGACTAGATGATGACGCGTAGGACGTAATCATCTTCTTTTTTGAAATAACGTCTGTATTAGGCTATATAAGATAAGATAATTCTGAAAAATAATATACGAATATAATGCGGATCTTTCTTCTTCTTCATCGTTCTCATTGTTATGTTGGAGTGTTCAGATGACTAGACCAATACATGAGATGAACTGCGTAGTGGTTTCCAAATCAGGGAGCTCTCCATAGAGTTTTCTTTTTATTTGGGCTGATTTGGGGCCAATGTCTTATACGGGCCTCTTGGTAAAGAGAGCAATTTTGGAGGACGTGGTCGGCATTCTCTGGTGATACTCCACATGGGCAGATTTCACTGGTTCCAATTTGGAGCTTCCGGTACATGTGTTGTCGCATAATGCGGATGACATAAAGAAAATTGTAAAAATGTCTGAACTAGAATTTGCTCTAGAAAATAAGGTCTATGTTAGATCGAATTATTCTGGTAATTATAATCAGTCTCGAAAATGTCTCGCTTTTAGAGGATCATCGAATAGTTCATTGACACCCTCCACCCCCCCCCTCAAAAAAAAAAAAAGAATTTATTAAAAATGAATACAGACATTTCAAAATTTGATACGATTATGGCAGAATTTAACACCTTCGATGTATTCAACAATTCAGTTATAAACATGTACCTGATTATATTGGATCCGAAACAGCCTACAAAATGAAATTAGTAAAATAGAAAATATTATAAAATCCTTGAAATTGCGCATGCCTCAAAACAAGACACAGACATTTTACAAAGAGAATTAGATGAATTACAGAAATGGGAATCAAATTGGAGCATGTCTTTCCACCCAGAAAAATGTCAGTTGTTAAGAGTAACAAAAAAACTAAAACAAATTAATTCCACTTATCTTATTCATGGCAAACCAGTAACACAGACTAAAAATGCAAAATACCTAGGTGTTATAATAAATGAAACACTGGCATGAAATCCAGATATTGATGAAACTATAAAAAAATCCAACAAAGCATTAGGGTTTATTAAAAGAAATTTCTATAAATCAAATAAGAACTTAAAATTAAAATGTTATTTAACCTTGGTTAGGCCAATAATAGAATATGCATCCACCGTATGGGACCCCTCAACTCAAGAAAACATTAAGAAACTGGAACAAACACAAAATAGAGCAGTGAGATTCATAACAAACGAATATTCACATTTGACTAGGGTAACACCATTAGTAAAATCACTAAATTTAGAAAGCCTTCAGGACAGAAGACTCAAAAGTAAAGTAGCAATTATACATAAAACACTGAACCATAATCTTCAAATACAAAAACAAAATTTAATAAAATACTCTGAAAGACACAAAAATAAAGGCACATTCCTCGTCCCATATGCTAGGACAAATTTGTACAAATACTCCTTCTTCCCTAGTGCTATTAGAGCATGGAATGGGTTGCCTGAGCTAGCTAGAAAAACCAGTGACTTGGCAGAATTTAAGTCATTGGTTAATATGCATGACACGTAGGACGTAATCATCTTCTTTTTTTTGAAGTAACGTCTGTATTATATAAGATAAGATAAGATTCTTGGATGTATTGGCCTTACCATCTTCAAACCTGAAGACAGATAGATAGACTAGATCGAGTTGATATAAGCTTAGTTTAAAAAAAAACGCTTTGAAATGTGATTTTCCTTTTTTAAATTAAAAATTAGTCATTTTCCGACTCGTATGTCCCCTTAACTATCAAAAAGTGCATTTTACCTGCGCTGCTTATCAAACAATATATAGGTTTTTATATGGGTCAGTGAAGTACCTATGAGAATAATTTAGCGAATTGTTTGTTAACTATCTATTTGCTGCTGAACTGTCTGACTAGCTACGCGATGTAAATAAAGATCTACCAGACAACTTGAACTCCTCTAGGTCTATTCTATTAACTAGAATCTAGTAGTAGTCGTAGATCTATGCTAATTTCAGTACTTACGGCGTAAAATCATCACTATCTTAGTATCTAAATAGATTCAAACGAAATGCCAGGTACTAATTCTAACGTTGATGAGTAAATATTTACTAATAAATCTAGACTAGATCTAGATCTAGTACTAGTAAATTCTAAATAAACTTAATAAATTAAAGTAAATAATCTAAAAAATCTAATCTAGAAGACGGAGAGTAATATTCTAAATTCCTAGTCCTAGATACAGTTACTAAAGTAGATTTCAAAATGACAAAATCTAGGTCTAGAGTCTAGAGTGAGTCTAAACTTACACCTCATTACTAGAATAGATCTAAATCTAGTGATCTAAATCTAGAATATTTCTAGATCTATTAATACTTATAAAGTTATAGAATCTTACAATAGAATTAGAACATAAATAATCATATAATAATTATAATAATATAATGTATATGTATTATTCATTTATTGATATAAAAAATGAATATATATTATAATGAAATGTATCTAGAGTCAAATAGTCTAATTGATATCACTATCATATAGGTCTAGTCTAGATTACTCTAAAGATCTACATCTTATCTTATTATTGAATTTATTTACTTATAGATCTAGATCTAGGCCTACTCAGTGCTTTTTTGTAAAAAAAACAATAGGTGCTGGTACTCAGTGATGGATTGCCTAACTTTTAACTACTAATAAATTAATTATAAACATTAAAATACAAGAAAATAATAATTTTTTCCCCACATTGAAAAAGGTGCTGGTACGCCGTACAAGTGGCTGAGTGCGTACCGTCACAAAAAAAGCACTGGGCCTACTAGAATCTAGATCTAGTTAATTTATAGTTAGGAGTTTTGACAGTTTGGTTATGTTGTTATACTTATCTTGTTCTAGATTGACTAGGACTAGATCTAGTGTCCTAGAGTATCTTCTTGTGAAATCACAATAAAACTTGTATGACTCAGATTAGTCAATAATTTTACTATTCAGTCAAGAATGTCAGTCAAGAAAGATATAAATTGATTTATGAATAATTAAGTAGATCTACACCAATGAGTTTCAATTTCTGTGTGGTAAAAAGTTTGTACACAATGTTTCTCCCACACCCTATCTCGGATCAAGTTGCACAATTATTTCTTGTACCTGACAAAACAAGAATCAGTTAAAAAAGACCAAAAAAATTAGTTAATTAACTATTGGTAATCAATTATTTTGTATGTTATCGAACAATGAAAGAAATCTTACCTGACAGATGTGGTGGTATAAGTTGAATTAGTTCCCTTTAGGAGGATTAAGCTCTCAGTGAACAAGTTTTATTTTTATAGGTTTAAAAAATTGATTAAAGAAACATTCCATTTGCCCAGATATCTGCTTTTTAGCCCCCCATCCTTTCCCAACTGGTCCAGACAAGTGATAGAATCATAGCGCAGTGAGAAAGGTAAAAGCATGTAATTTGGCTAAACAAAAACAATTCCTAAACATAATCACACAGATTTATTATTGTTAGTGTAGATCTGTTACAACATTTAACCACATGACTTTTCCAAACTAATTGATACAGCTTTGCTTTATTTAAAAAGTGTTTTTTTTTCTGTTTTTCTTGTTTGTTTTTGGTCTTGTAGTGTCCAGTTCAAATCCAACCAACTATCAGTCCATCCATGATGCTGTCAGAAACTGTGATGTTCTGCATCTGGAAGTTATGGTCAAGAATGGTGCTAGTGTGAATGAAGTGGAACCAAGAGATAAGTTTACTCCACTCCACACAGCCTGTAATGTTGGGGCTTTAGAGGTATGTCTTCTGTTTAACTTATGATGTAAGTGTTTAATTTTAGAGGTATATGTAATATTTTGCAGAAATATTTAAAATGTCTATAATCCTAAATTACACATTAAATGTTTATTAAAGCTAGTCACTTAATTTTTTTTTATTTATTTTTTTAAAAATAGTGCTTCATTGATTTATTTTAAGTGATTTCTATATTAGAAAAGTTTCTTTCTGGAGAAAGTATTGGAGAAGCAGTTTTCCCCTCAATCCAGCATGGGGCTGTGGGGGAGCACTGAATTCTCTCCTAGTTGGGTCCAGGGTGGTGCCGCAGTGCCAAGCATTTTCCTGCATTCTAAGCTTTAGAAATTCTTTTTCGTGATTTCTACAATGCCTTTTTCATGTATTAAGAAAAAGTCGCATGTGAAATAAATTCTAATAAAGGAGGCTGCACTGGCCAAATATTTTTATGCAATGGACATTGAGGTACATATAGCTCTAGTCTCAAATGCTGTCATCGTCATAAGATTATTTTGTGTTAAGTAATACCTTTGCCAAGGAACTTTTTATTTTTTTGTCACAAAAAGTCATCAACATAACAATGTAGAACATTCAGGAGAATTTTGACCATTCTGATAGAAGAAAGTCTAGAAAGCCATTGAAACATTTTGAAATGCCTTATTGAAAAAGCTTTGAGTTGATATTGTTGCAGTTTCCACTCACAAAAATGGTATACATATTAAAAGATCTTTTTTAGAAGATCATCATCAAACTCTATTTGAGTGAGGGCTTGAGAGGCTCAAATCCTCTCTTGCAAAAGCCTTGGACAAAAACTCTGCTGTTTTGCGTAGTGCAAACGTCACCATACAGGTTGAGAATTTTTGGTTTCCAAGACCTGTCGAGATGGAGATCAGCAAGTCTGGGGCAGTCAAAAAGAATATGAGACACGTTTTTCTCTTCTTCCTTGCAGCGGGGGCACCGTGAATCAAAATTTGGCCAAAGCTGGGAGAAATATGAGCCATGCGTTCCCAGACTCAACTGGCCTTTTGGCACTTGTCCAAGCACTTAAACTTCTTTTCCATTTCTGTATTTTTTAATTATAGCCAGAGCATGATGAAGACTCGCAGCCTGTCCGGTGGGTGGTGTTTGCCCTCCCTGGTGGACCAAGGAGTCTGCTATAATGTTGCCAGTCACACCTATGTGACTTGGTACCCACTGCATTATTACAGGGGTACCATGCCTTTAGAAGATGGAAGATGTTTCTTGATTTAAATATTTGTATTTCTAAACTTAAGTGATAATTTCATTTTATTTGTCTAACATTCAAACATGGATTGATATCTACTATGAAAATACAAACTTTTTTTTTATTCCTTCAAAAAAATTAATTGACCATCTTTGCTGTCAAGACATTGTGCCCCACTTGAGTGGATGGGGGGAATGCACCCCACAGTTTGAGAAATACTGGTTTAGCCACAAATTTTCTAAATAAGACTTAATCTGGTTGGGGTGTGGCCAAAGGGCTAGATTCTGACAGCTTTCAATAGAAGTGTCTAAATTATTATTTATCTTTATTTATTTATTATTATTTGTAGTGTGTGCATTGGTTGCTGTGGCAGGGGGCTGACCCAACAGTTACAACTCCCCGTGGATGGACCCCGGCACATATAGCTGCTATAAGAGGTTTTGAAAACTGTATTGAGGTTGGTAGAAAGGTCTTTAATGTAACAGTAATAATTAAAAATGCTTGTTAGTGTCTTTATAACCCATGTATTGATACAGCATAAGCAAAAAGAAAATATAGTTTAGAAATGCTTACTTTGATTAATAGCAATAAGAAGGTACGGTGGCTGAGTGGTAAAATGCTTGGCTTCCAAACTGAGAGTTCCTTGGGTCAAATTCTGGTGGTGAAAATTTGGGATTTTTAATTTCAGGATGTTCAGGGTACCTCTGAGTCCACCCATCTATAATGGGTACCTGACATTAGTTGGGGAAAAGTAAAGGCAGTTTGTCATTGTGCTGGCCTCATGACACCCTTTTTAATCATGGGCCACAAAAACATATGACCTTTACATCATCTGCACCATAGATCATAAGGTCTGAAAGAGGAACTTTTACTAATTGCAATTAGGTAAAACCAAAATCTATCCCAACTAATTTAAAACTTTTATAACTTTTAATAAAATAAAATTTAATTAAAATTAAATTAGGTCATTACCATTCAATTATTGCTGAAAAATACTTTTTGTGCTATCTCGTTGCTAATTTTTAATTTAATTGTTTTAATTTACAATTTTGCAAATTATATGTTAGCGAGCAAAAAAAACAATCAAACTTCTAGACCTATTTTAGTTTTTTTCATTATTATAATCATTCAAAATATAAAAATATACATCCTTTTTTTTGTCAAGGAATGTCACTAATTTTATTTTAGAAAACTGATGAAAATATTAAAAAATCTATTATCAGTTCAGAAAATCATTGTACAAAAATATGTTTTAATTAAGATTATGTTTTTGTTTTCTAAATCTAGGCATTGTCCAACAATGGAGTCAGTTTGTCCACAAAAGATGCCAGAGGCCAGACACCACTTCATCTAGCAGCAGCCCATGGGCATTCATTTTGCCTGAACACAATTCTTAGATCTGGTGCAGTATGTATAATATTTCCTACCACTGAATTTGGTTTACTTTTAATACTTTGAACTTTTCTTAGACACACCCTATTGCTTTATGAGCCATGTCTAGCTCTCAGACCCTATTACCTCTTCACCTAGTTTTAGCTTACAGAACCTGTTGCATTATCTAACAAGTTTTTGAAGAACGTCTGTATTATATAAGATAAGATTAGATAAAAGCCTCTAAGGTAGAGTGGAAACAGATGAGGAAGACTTTGAGATTGATTGTATTGTGACATGCTTCAAAAGAGCTTACCTCTCTGCAGTTTGTAAGGACTGGCATGCCTAACAATGGGCCCACCTAATACTCTCTACTTTTCTCTGTCAAATGCTGTTGCCCACATTCATACGTTAAGGAAGAATCTATTCCACTTTTTCAGATTATTACAATCAGCTCATCCTTTAATTACTTAGAATAGATGCTTCTACTCAAGAGAATACTTTTGGTTCAAATTGTGTCCATACTATCACAGTTTTTTACCTTACAGTTCTGAGTAACTCCTTCTATAAGCTATCCTGGGATTGTACTAGGCTATAATCTTTCATAGTATTTAATCCCAAACGACTTGTATTAATAATAATAATTTAATTTATAGAGCACTGTTAACAAACAAAATGTAGGCTCACGGCATTGTGATAACATTACAAAGATAAACACGAGAGCTAAAAGGACAAACTAATCTAAACAAGTTATATTTATTTTTTCTTTTTTTTTTTGGAAATTGAGACCTAATACAAATTTATAAATGTCTGCATTGTTTCATAATTCTTTTGATTACTTTAATTGATGTGTGTCAAATTAATAACAACCCTATAATATTTTCAGTGCTACCCATATTGTAAGTTAAAAAAGGGAAATCAATTTTTCTATTCAATTAGGACATCACTGTGCTGGACAACATGGGATGGACAGCTGTCCATTCTGCTGCTTACCATGGCAGGCTTGGCTGCCTCCAGTTTCTGCTTAAGTGGGGTGGAGTTGCAGATGAAGTAGACATCAATGGAAACACACCAGGTGGGTAAACTTGTTGGGAGTCAGTGCATCTTAATAATTAGATCAAGGGAAGTAAGTGATTTGGGAGTGTTTATACTTCAATGTTGTGTATTTCAATTCAAATTATACGTACTAAAATCTCCATTGTCATAAGTGTCATACACAATTATTTTTATTCACAACACAGCATTATTGAAAATAACTCCCTTAATATCTAGTTAGATCAAAATAAATAAATCATAGATTCAATCCATTCTTAATATGAACAAATATATCTCCTTTATAAATATGACAGACAAAAGGGATGTTCCTTTTTTCCTAAAGAATCTAAATGTCTACTAAAGATTAATTATAAAATTTAGATTCTTTCTTAAAGTATCTATCATACAAAACAACTCTAGTTTTCAAATACTCTATATAGTGGTTCTCAAACTGTGGTACACAGGGGTTCATGAGACGAACTAAGGGGGTCCACAGGAAGATGAAAATTGTATACAATTTAAATAACTTCTTCGCTAAAAGCCTATTTATCTGATCGAATAATTTGAATAAAAATCAAATCACCCCTCGCTACTGTTTAATAAGTCAATTATGTGCTATGTTCTATGATGACCTAGACCAAAGATTTGATAACATTCTTCACTTGGATATTCCTGGCTAGGTATTGAGCTCTATTGCATATGAACAAACTCAGATCCCAATCACAAGTGAATCCATACTAATGCAGGACCAGCTTATTGGAATATTCACAAATGTGGAACCTAAAAGGAAACCACAAATTCTGGTTACAAAAACATATTCCAAATTATTCTGCATTTTAGGGTCACAGTAAAGAAGTTTAACATAATGATTTTTTTTGAATTTTTTTTTTACATTTGTTACTTTATTTATGCAGTTTTTTTCCTTTAGGAAACCGTGGGCAAGGTTTGACTATATTTTGTAAGGGGTTTTATATTTCCTATATTACTTTCACCTCACTTTTTTTTTTTATTAACATTTTAATGCAAATAAATTAGCAGTATACTACAAGGCTTAATTTCTCATTTTGTTATTAATTTCATCAATTTTATAAGTAAATGCAAAAACAATATTTTCATTAAAATTTAAATTTTGAAATGATTAAAAACAATTCATGCATTAAAATATTAAATTTTGAAATGATTTATAATTTTGATGTATCCTTTTTTATCATATGGTGATTCTGAAAAAAATATTTTTTAAAAACTATTACAGCACATTTAGCTGCAGCTGAAGGAAATCTCCCTTGTCTAAAATTCCTTGTCTGCCAGAGTGGTAGTGCTCTCTCTGTGCTCTCTGCTCGAAATGACCATGGTGAGACACCCAAAGATTTAGCCCAGACATTCTACAAGGACAACATTCTTGAATACATTGGTCATATTGAACGTGAGCAGGATAACCCAGAGGATGGTGAAAGTAGGTAATTTTTTTATTGGAACAAACTACAGACTACAGAAGGCTTTACAGACTACAGAATGCATTACAGACCCCAGAAGGCACTACAGAATACCATAAAATCATCTCATTCATTCAACATGTCAGCAATTTAGATCACTTAATTTGTCAGTACATTACAATAACATTACTGGCCAGACAAAACAAGCACAGTTACTATCCGATAATCTACATCATAGCCTAAACATCCCATGGGATGGCAGCGGTAGGGGTATGAACCTGTGACCATCTAGACAGCTTAATGACATACCGCACAACCAAGCCACAATCCAAGAAAGAAATTAATTTAGTCTTTTTATTTCTTTAAAATATCTTTCCTCTCCTTCTTCTCAGGTTTATATTTCAAGCAGCTCCTGTAAGGGGGGAAAAAGCCACTAATAGTTTTTTGTGCTCTGTCTGTTCATCTATTTGTCTTGTCTAGAAAAAAAAATATAGAATCAACATTTTGTAAAATTAATACCACCTCAACATCCCTAATAATAGGCAGCATTTACAGACCACCAAATTCTAGTTTAGAATACATGCAGGAACTATGTAATCAGATTACTACACTTAAAGAGACAAATAAAAATGCAGTTTTTTGGATTATGGGTGATTTCAACCTACCTGATATAAATTGGAAAACACTAACCATAGATAAACACCAAAACCTAAAGGACATAAATTAGCTTTTTATAGAAACTTTACACAACCTAAGTTTAGATCAAATCATAAAAAAGCCAACTAGATTAAACAACACATTAGATCTCTTCTTAACCAACAGACCTGGATTAGTAGTTGATTATGATATTATCCCTGGTCTATCAGACCATGAGATCATAAAAATACAGTCAGATAAAAGCAGTAGCCAATACAAAACCCAAAAGAAAAATCTTACTCTGGAATAAATGTAACCTAACACAACTACACCAAGCTGCATTAAACTTTCAACAAACATTCTTATTAGAAAAAGACAATAATAGACTAAAGAAGGTTTGTAAACAGAAGGAAAACCTATATAGAAAATTTAAAGAAACCAAGGCAGAAAGAGTTTACAAAAAGTATATAAAAATTAAACACCTAACCCAAAAAGTAAGCAGACAGCTGCAGAGTGAATACATAAACAATGTAATATCTAAAGATAACAACAAAAACCTATGGTCATACATTAAGTCTAAGAAAATGGAAACAACAGGCAAAGCGCCATTAAAAGATGAACATAACATAATACATAATGATAATGAAACTAAAGCAAACATCCTAAACAAATACTTTGCATCAGCATTCTCAGCCACAGGAGACAAAGACATATTACTGAATTTGAACCAAGTAGACAACATAGAAGATTTAGTAGTACAAGAAAATGGAATTCAAAAACTATTAGCCAACACCAAATTAAATAAAGCGTCTGGACCTGATGGTATTTCAGTTAGATTACTCAAAGAACTAAGCAATGAGCTAGCCCCAGTGTTCAAAATACTCTTTCAGGCTTCACTTAACCAGGGCAGAGTACCAAAGGACTGGAAAGAAGCTAATGTCACCCCCCCCCCCCCCAATTTAAAAAAGAAGAAAAATCTGACCCAGGAAACTACAGACCAGTATCACTTACCAGCATCACTTACCAGCATCACATGTAAAATTCTAGAACACATAATATGTAGCAACATCATAAACCACTTAGACAAACAAAATATCCTCACACCATACCAACATGGCTTTAGGAAATATAGATCATGTGAAACACAACTAATAGGACTAATTGATGATTTTTCTAAAGGTTTAGATAATAGTGAACAAATAGATGCTATCTTACTAGATTTTTCTAAGGCTTTTGACAAAGTTCACCACCATAGTTTGCTTAAAAAAATCAAAATATTTTGGCATTAATGGTCCACTGCATCAGTGGATTAAAGATTTTCTGATAGGGAGAGAACAAACTGTAATAATAAATGTCTCTAAATCAACACCGATAACAGTAAACTCAGGTGTACCTCAAGGAACAGTCTTGGGTCCACTACTATTTTTAATTTACATAAATGATTTACCAAATTGCATTACTTCAGGAACAAAAGTCAGATTATTTGCAGACGATTGCATAATATATAGAACAATAAAAACAACACAAGACACAGATATTTTACAAAGAGAATTAGATGAATTACAGAAATGGGAATCAAATTGGAGCATGTCTTTCCACCCAGAAAAATGTCAGTTGTTAAGAGTAACAAAAAAACTAAAACAAATTAATTCCACTTATCTTATTCATGGCAAACCAGTAACACAGACTAAAAAAGCAAAATACTTAGGTGTTATTATAAATGAAAAACTGTCATGGAATCCACATATTGATGAAACTATAAACAAAATCAAACAAAGCATTAGGATTTATTAAAAGAAATTTCTATAAATCAAATAAGAACATAAAACTAAAATGTTATTTAACCTTGGTTAGGCCAAAAATAGAATATGCATCCTCCGTTTGGGACCCCTGAACTCAAGAAAACATTAAGAAACTGGAACAGACACAAAATAGAGCAGTGAGATTCATAACAAATGAATATTCACATTTGACTAGAGTAACACCTATAGTAAAATCACTAAATTTAGAAAGCCTTCAGGACAGAAGACTCAAAAGTAAAGTAGCAATTATACATAAAACACTGAACCATAATCTTCAAATACAAAAACAAAATTTAATAAAATACTCTGAAAGACACAAAGATAAAGGCACATTCCTCGTCCCATATTCTAGGACAAATTTGTACAAATACTCCTTCTTCCCTAGTGCTATTAGAGCATGGAATGGGTTGCCTGAGCTAGCCAGAAAAACCAGTGACTTGGCAGAATTTAAGTCATTGGTTAATATGTATGACTAAATGCATGACGCGTAGGATGTAATCATCTTCTTTTTTGAAGTAACGTCTGTATTATATAAGATAAGATAAGAAGATCTCAAAAAAGAAAATCCAATATCAGCATATTCTTAGTGTGCTAAATATAGGTTGAACTGCTACTTTTGGCCATCTGAAAGCAAAGACAGGTTGTTTTTTTAAATTAATTAAACTTTTTAAAATTCAAATACACCATATTTAAATCAATATTTCTTAGACATATTCAGTTGTAGAGAAAGTAGTAATGTCTGAAGAAAACATAGAAAAAACTAAATTTGTAACTGCTTTTAAAAATGTATATATTGAGTTTTTTTTATTTGCCAAAATAATATATATATTTATGCATGTGTTGTCTCGTTGGTCTCGGGCTTATATCTGCCCACTACCATTACCCATTGTCCAGCTGGAGGTTTGGACTAGAAAGAAGATTATTTTCAACTCTGAACAAACTTCTGTCTAGGAAAGATTCAAGCAGATGTACATTTTACCCAACCCAAAGATATAAGTGAGGCTGAAGGCCAAGCATACTGAGGCAACTCCTGCATGTACATTCTTTGTACAACATCAGCCATGCAGGAGTCTGCCATAAAAATAGCTCCTTGAGGAATGGTGTGTAGATACTGACATGTTTGTTGAAGCTTTCTTCCATCCCTGCCAGTGCAATGGACTAGGTTCTTGGGCACGTCAGGGTGGTTTGGTTTTGCTTCCCTGTCAGCCTAATCATCTCCTCTAATGACTGATTCCACTTAAGTGCTAGGTTGAGGCTGAGAAGCATGGCCTGGGAAACTAATAGAATTAAGTAGAATAGACTTTGAAAACCTTATTGCTTTAAGCTACGACTCTCATTTAAAACAAAAATACAAACATCAATCTTAAAGTGACGTCTTTGTGACTTTGTCAGAAGAGTAGCCAATTTTTTTCCAAATAATCTATCATATTTAATGTCAAAATGCAGAAATGCATGCTACATCTGGATTAGAATTTTAAAAATCAATATTTAGCCTCATTGTTTATTATAGTTTAATATGGAGGTGGGTGGCAGAGTTCTAAAAGCGCTTGGCTTCTGAACCAAGTGGTCCATGCCTCCAATCCTGATGAATACTGGGATTTTAAAGGCACCTAGAGTCCACCTGACATTAGTTGGGTAAAAGTAAATTGGGTTGGTCATTGTGCATTGTGTTCCACATGACACCCTTGTTCACCATGGGCCATAGAAACTGATGATCTTTACATCATCTGTCTCATAGATTGCAAAGTCTGAAAGGGTAGCAGATTGAATTAAAAGTCACTTTTGTTCTTGTTTCTACAGATCTTTCATTCCCTGCTCATGTGGCAGCTTATAATGGAGACCTCAACCACCTGAGGATGCTAGTTGAAAATGGTGTGGTTAATATCAATGAGCGAGATGACAAGGGTTCAACCCTTGCCCACAAAGGTGCTGAGTACATTTTTTGAAATTCATTTTATTTATTTTAACTTCTAATATGTATTATTCTGTATATCATTAATTATTATATCTCTTACTTTTAAGCAGGAAAATCTTAACAAAATATAATCTATTTATGGCTGAAAATATTTTCATTATAAAAAATAATATTTTTTGTCAATTAGCAATTAATGTACTCTAAAGTAAATAAAAAATACTACCTGATATTTAGTAATACAACATATTCAAGTTTTTTATGTTTTTTTTTAATTTAATGATTCTGTTACATTTGGCTCTTTAGTCTAACATAAATTCCATAATAATTCCATCACATCTTTGACAATGGAATGAAAATTTGTGGTGTCTCTCTGTATTACTAGTTATTCCCTAAAATCTTTACTTCAAAAGTCAACTGTAGATTTAGTATATGCAAGTTTTCGAGATAGTCTAAATGAATATTGAAATATTTGTAATAATTGAAGTGTTTTTATTATGCTGAAATGTTTTGTTTTATAATATCCATAATTTTTGTTTTGTTTTGCAACTAGCCGCTGGTCAAGGGCACATAAATATCATCCAGTGGCTGCTGGAGATGGGGGCCAACATGAACATAACCAACCAGGCAGGGGAAACACCTTGTGACATAGCCAGAAGATTTTCACAACTGGCATGTGCCAAACTGCTTGGTGGAACAAGTTCTGGTAACTAACATTTGTTTCAGAATAACTTTTCATTGCACTGATGTTAATGTTCAACTTTGACTTTTATAGTTGAACAATAAAAACAAATATTTCATGCAATATTAAAAGTTTCAACTAAATATTTTAGAGAGCAAGAATAAATGCAATGCTGTTTATTGCTAACAAATAATTACAATATTTGGCCCATAAAGTGATATATATGAATCTTAGCATTAACAAAATCTTTTGTCTATGTGACATCTATATTAATGTGATCTAAATACTATTTTTTTTTACATTGAACAATTGAATCTTTATTTGTTTTAACTTAATTGTGAGATTCTATATATTTTCTAAAAAAAATAATTACATTATCAGTTTTCCTTTTTCACTGATAAAAACCTTACTGATCCACAACTAAACATCCACACATTTTGTGTTCAGATGAAGCTGAAGAGCTGGTGATTGGCTCTGAGGAGGAAGAGGAAGAGGAAGGAGATGGAGTGAAAACAAGAGCTAGGAAGTCTAAAAAGTTACAAGATGGCGCCAAAGGTATCCTGTTTAATCTTGGTTCAAATGATTTTGTTACTACATTGAGAAAAACTTTGTATTTTATTTATGTTTGAAAAATAATTCAAGAAGAGGAAATAATTCAAGGAAGGCATTTCAAGGTTTAGACTAAATTGTCATTCTTTTTAGTTTGTGAGAGAAACACTTGAAGTAAAACATTTGACATGTAAAAGGTATATAGATAGATCTGTGTATTACAAACTTTTTCTTGTCAAGTACATGTTGAAAACAAAATCTAAAATGATCTGATCTGATTATAATTCAAGTGGCACAAGTCATTTGATCAGTTTTGTTTACATTTCTATTAACTTTTGTATTTTCACTATTGCAGCTTTAAGGTTCACTAGTGATAGATTAAAGATCCCTTTCAGACCATACTGTCTATAGGGAAAATGATGTAAAAGTCATCAGTTTCTGTACCTCATGGTTAATGAGCTATGCCAGGTACCCATTAGAGCTGCATCGACTTAGAGGTGTCCTGAAATTTTAAATCCCGGTCTTCACCAGAATTCAAACCCATGAATCTCTGGTTCAGAAGCCAAGCGCTTTACCTTTTTTTTAACCACTGCTCCAGTGATAGATTAACTTGATGCAGATGTTTTCTTCAATTATTACCATGTACAATGTTAGTTACTAGTTAATTTTTTAACAAAATATTCTATTTCTTTTTGAACTATAATGGTTCACCATGCATATGTCATAAATCAGAGAAGTAAAAAAAAAAAACTCTTCACCTAGCCTAAATTTTTTGATTGTTAAAATAATAAGTAGTAAACAAAAATGTATATTACATGTCAAAATGCATTAAAAAGTAGAAAATAATTGATTAATAGATAATCAAAGTATTGGGCATGTTTAGTATACGTTAAATTAATCTATAGGACAGATTATGAAAAGGTCATCTGTTTGTGTGGTCAACAGTTAACATGGGTTTCATGTGGCCAGCACCACAACCAACCAACTTTACTTTCCCCAACTAATGTCAGGCACCCATCCAGATATTCAAATTCCAAGTTATCACAGAGATTCTAACCCAAGACCCCAATATTATGATAACAGTGCTTTATAAATAAATAATTATTATTATCAAGAACTTTACCGCCATGCCCCTTTATAGTTTAAGAGCTCACCATTTTTTGACAAAAGGTTCTTTATTTGTCTACTTACTAGGTCGAGCCAAAATGAAAGTTGAAGAGTATGAGAGACTGCTTGAAGTGGCCAAGAAAAATTATATTCAACTTGGAGGCTCACTGGAGGAAGACAGAAAGAGATTGAGAGAGATAAGAGATAAAGATCAGTAGGTTCATGTTTACTTGAGATAAAGATCAGTAGGTTCATGTTTACTTGAGATAAAGATCGGTAGGTTCATGTTTACTTGAGATAAGAGATAAAGATCAGTAGTTTCAAATGTTTTCTTGAGATAAGAGATAAAGATCAGTAGGTTCATGTGAAATACTTTTGAATTGTTTTCTATTTTTATGAATTCATAGATAAATTATCTGTGCACTATGTTCAATGCACTAGGCTGAAATCAAAATGTGAAATGCCATTGAGCTCAATGTTTCTGAGTCAAAGGCTGAAACTTTTCACACTTTTATGTCATTTGAATCATGGCTTACTGTAGCACAATTTTTATATATTTAACATTTTACATACCTTTTTTTTAACAGCAATTATTACAATGAGATAGAATTGCAATCGATGTACATTCTTACTATACATACAGTTATTAGACTGTCATCATAATGTGTCCCTTAACTTTGGTCATAGGGGTGCTGTGACAGTTTGCAGAACCAAAGTCCTCCACTTTTCCCAGTCAGCAGCTGTTAAGGATATTAAGAAAGAGGCTGGTTCATTCTTATATGTTATCCAGCCAGCTCTCTATGTGCTCCCTCCACTGTACATTTAATATTGACTTTTGATAGTGAGTCATGTCTTACATTATGACCAAACCAGCTCAGCTTTCATCTCTTCATAGTATTCAGGTGTTCTTCCTTTTTGCCAGCCAGAGTGTTAACTTCTAAAAGTACAAACTCAGCTATCTTCTTTTCCTGGTATCTGATGCCCATCATTTTTCTGCAGCATTTTCTCTCAAAGGCTTGGATTCTTCTTTCAGCCTCAGCGTTTAGTGTTCAACTTTTACACCATATAGAAGTACAGAGACCACTAACGAAGAATACAGTTTTAATTTTACTTGGAAGCCAATTTCCAGATTTTCCAGTTTACTCATGACAGCAGATGCCAAGCTAAAAGGGGTTTTTATCTCTTTGATTGATCCTTCATCTCTTGTTATGTTTGACCCTAGGTATATAAATGAGTCAACTTCTTCTGATGTTTGGCCATTCAACTGTACTACCTCCAACACAAACTAATATTTTGCTCTTTTTTGGCAATGATTTCTATGTCGACTGCTCTAGCTGCTGCATCCGGTTTTGAAGATCCTGTACCTGGTCTGCATTTTCTCCGATTAGGTCTATATCATCATAAAACCTGAGATTGGAAATAGGCCGCCCATTTATGATCAGGCTAGCAGTAAATCCCTTTAAAGTTTCCATCATAATATGCTACAGAAAGAAGTTAAAAGAGCTGCCTATCAAGGGAGTGAATAATTCATAGCTGTAGTGAAAACCCCATTTCTTTTGAGTTGTCTCTCTTTAAGCTTTGATCATTGACACTGATCTGATGATCTTCAATTTATTAATACTTTAGCACCATCAATGAGCTGGAGTCTCAGCTAGAGTATGAGAAGCTTCGCAGAGAGAAACTTGAAGCCCAGCTAGATCAGTACAAGAGAGAGATTGGTTACCTGAATGCACAAATTGAGAACATGCAACTAAATTATGTAGGTATTTTTTTGTAAGATGAAAAAGTATCTTCAATAACTAATGTTTTAAACAAATTGAATATGTGAAAGGTATTTTAAAATTTGACTGATGAAAATATATTTTAGAACCCAAATTCAATATATAAATGACCATTAGTTAAGGCCCAGCTTGACCACTTACAATAATTAAATAATTTAGATTTTTATCTTTGTTGAAGTGCTTAAGTAATGTTCATTTTCAGTAATTGTTCAAAATTGATTGAAGAAGAAAAGATATTAAGCCCGAAATCATAACCTTACCATTGGCAACCAGGGGTGTTTCTTACCTTTCGGACACCCCAATACGTAAATGTGACTTTGCGACCTTGACATTTGACATGTATGAACAATTTAGTTGTGGACTATTTTTCTGTACATTCATTTTTTGTTCGTTTTTCTTACTTTTTGTTCAACCCTTCTACTCTTAATTTTACCCTCTTCTCTTTTTTTTTTTAACCCTTAATGCGTGTGAGGTAGTTTAGCCTCCATTGTTTATGCACTCATTGCAAAAAAGCTCAGCACTTTAAGGGTTAAATACATATTTGATTCTGGCTTTCTTACATTATTTATCTTGCATTACTTTTGTTTTCTCAAGTCGACTGAAGAATCTGAAACGCAAGTTGCCAGGAGCAAGAAGAAGAGGCTCAAGAAGAAAAGTTACGATGAATGTGGGGTGTACATCAAACGCAATGTCACAGTCTCAGAACGTGGAACTAAATACAAGAAAATTATAGCTTAACAGAAAAACTAATGACATGAACTGTTTCTATGTCTTTACTTGCACAATTTCAATAGTCTTTAGTGTATAATGATTTAAAATCAACTTGTTTCTATGTACCATAACATTCCCAATGTGTATGTATGTAGGCCTAAAGCAGTAATAACATTCTGAAATATTAATTTTTAGAACTAATTTCATTTCAAGTCATTTGGATCACGCCAGCGAAGGTTGAAAGGGCGTGTGTGTCACATTTCTACCCATGATGATCCCTTTGGTACAAAGATCCAAAATTAGAACCAGTGAAATCTGCCCATGTGGAGAATCACCAGAGAATGCCGATCACATCCTCCAAAACTGCTCTCTTTACCAAGAGGCCCGTGCAAGACAATGGCCCAAAACACCCCAATAGAAAGAAAACTATATGGAGAGCTCCCTGATTTGGAAACCACTGCACAGTTCATCTCATATATTGGTCTAGTCATCTGATCCCTCCAACATAACAATAAGAACGAAGAAGAAGAAGATCCAGGAATGTGCCCTTAAGAGAAAACTCTGGATACATCCATAGTCTCTCCAGACATGAGTCGTGTAATGAATTAAAGGAGAGATCTATAACGACTCTATATTTCTTTTTTTTACAAGAACCAACTGTTTAAGTAATAGATTAATGTATTTTTACCGATGGTCGAGGGTTCAAATCCTGCCCGCTCCCATCCCCCGTCGTCCTGCGGAGGTTTGGACTAGGAAGTAAACCATCTTCAACTCTGAAGGAACATCCGAAATGTGTAAAACATTTTACAAACATCTTGAAGTAACTCGAATAATTAGCCTTGCATTCACTGATAGTTGTGTTAAGTTAACTACTGTAATGAAAACCTGTTTCTTTTTCTTTCACTGTGGAAGAACCTAATAGAGACTATAATGTGTACAGTGAAGTTAACATTTTTCTTGAACAATTGTGTTATAGCCACTATTTTTCAAATGCTTGGAAAGACATTGTTTCGCTGTTCTTTCTCTTTTCTGTGATAACAAATTATTCATACATTTTAGACAGACTTCTTGGTTCAGACTTTTTGGTTCAGACTTTTTGGTTCAGACTTCTTGGTTCAGACTTTTTGGTCTTGATCTTACACAATTTTTAATTGTAGACAATATTTTATGATAAACAAAAAAAAAAACATTTCTCAAAGATTCACTGTATTTATTTAGTGTTAATTTAATTTGACTATTAATGATAAAAAAAAGTCATGAAAAGTTTTTGTTAAATGTGTGTGAACGATAAACTATATCTTACACCAAATTGTGTTTTTTTTTAAATTTCAAATTATCTGGTATTAAAATTGCTTCCTTGTATTTATAAAGTCACTGTCCACGGATTAAAAATGTTTTATTTTAGCCAAAAGTAAAAAAAGATTCAGAAACAGAAACTCTGGAGATAACTGGGTTATTTATTATTTTTTTTATTGATAAATTCTTAAAATTCTGTTATCAACACCTCAATAAATATGACATACTGAAAAAGCTGTGTGAAAAAAACTCAACTTTGGGTTGAATCTTGAATTGTAAACCTTGATACCTGTGATGACATATATTGATCGTGCAGCAAAGCTTTTGGCTGTTGAATCCAAGCAGTTGTATGTTAGTTATGATAATATTTGCCTGTTGAACCCTAGTCAATATTATTTATATTTTGGCACTGGAGGAAATCATTTTGAAATATTTTATTCAGTTGTACCCTTGAAATAGTATGAAAATATTTTAGCATTGGAGGAAATTGCTTGTTAAGTAACTCATGCCCGTAGTCTTTTGTAAGGAATGTTATCTGTGCATTAAAACAATCCAGCATTGTTTTATAAGTTTCAGATTGTTGCGTCCTAGCCCAGCCTAGTTCAGGACATCAAGGGATGGCATCGGGCAGGATTGTATCGTATCAACACTCCAAAGTGGATATCATTCAACCAGGCAGCTATTAGTTTGTTGAACTTTGCTGCTGTTTGTGAAATCCAGTGATGTAATGCCAATAGGCCTATTTAAATAACTTTAAGTCAGGCCTGTTGGGATGAGTCATCAGTTATTTGGAAAGCTATAAAAAAAAAAAGCTTTGTCATTGACTCAGAAGATCACCAAATGTTGCAGAATTTAATGTGGCTTCAAAATGTAGTTGATCTGCTGAATAGTAACTTTATTGACGTTTGGTCTATATTTCATTGTCTTGCACATCTAACACAGTAAAAAAAAAAAAGCTTTATACTGTTGCCGTCTTTATGCTCTTATTAGACTTAATTTTCTAACGCAGATAATTGAGACATTTGTGAGAATATAGTGGGGAGAATACCTGGTATATCTGACACAAAATTAGTCTCATCAATTCTATGTTGCTTCTTTGTATAATATTGTCCATGCTGGCTCCTATTGTGTTCTCACCAATTTTAACAAAGCTTTACAACTTCCGTCTGTCCGATAAAAAGTTTAAACACCTTATTTTCCCCCACACTCGTTTTCGGATCAATTTGAAACTTTGCACAATTATTCATGGGTGTAGACACTACATGAAATTATGGCTTTTATATAGCGCTACTTTCATGCTTATAGCATGCTCAGAGCGCTTTGGTCCAATCTCAGTTGTGGACGAGGGGGAGGGGATATCAAATGGGGGGGGGGGGGGGGATTTTCCCTTTAAATAATTGTACACATTATTTCTACCACAGGCATTCTTGTTTTAAGTTGAAACTTTAAAGAGTATTTTATAGTATCTAATAAAACATGGATTAATTACAAAATTAAACTATTAGTCCATTAATTATTAGGTAAATGTCCGAGCCAGCGCAGGCGGCTTTGCCTGAGAACTGTAAAGATGCTGGGAAGGCCCGTTCGTGCGAGGATCTCAGTATTGCACACTTTCTGTTGCCATGTGATTTTCAAGATCCTTTGGAGGCAGCGCAAGTGGAAATGAGTTTAGTTCTCTCTCTTGCCCCCGCTCTGGAAGAATAGCGTGCCACACGAAAAATGACCGGCTCCTCTGCCACCAAAGAAAAAGCCACCTTGACCTGCAATATATGTGGACGGGAGTGTCTCTCCCAAATAGGGCTCCACAGCCACATGAAAAAGTGTTCGAGATGAACCAGAGTCGTTCTACGACTGAAGAAGGCCCATATAAATATACCGGTAGTGGTAAATATTTGTTTCATATTAGAAAAGGGAAATCACTTGTACATTTCTGAGTGATATAATTGTAAGTGCGAAGTTCTTCCCCTTAGGATTTTTTATATTTTGTTTGTTTATATGAACACACAGATACAGGTTCTCTTTTGGGTGCCTCACAGTCTGGCACTATACGTGTAATATTGTAATACAACTACAAGCCATTGAAAAACCGTTTGGGTTCAAGAACATAATTTACGTATGTAAAGCCAGAAAAACCAGTGACTTGGCAGAATTTAAGTCATTGGTTAATATGCATGACTAAATGCATGACGCGTATGACGTAATCATCTTCTTTTTTGAAGTAACGTCTGTATTATATAAGATATGATGTGTAACAATTTTAGTTGATTCAAAGTCAATCTTTAGTAATGCGCTTTATTGTGCAAATAGTGTGGGGGGGGGGGATATTTACATATTTAGTTGATTTTACATCAATTCACTTTGCCCACCATTGTTTAAAGAAATTCAAAGTTATATTTATGTGTAATTATGAAATACAAGTAATAATGAAAATCGTGGAACTTTCCAGTGTTGGTTTGGCCACCGTCAGAATGAAATGATAATAAATAGAATTGTTTGTGGAATCATACTGTTATATTCCTAAACTTGCTAAGTGCTGTCTAGCTTTCAACCTGAGGTCAGCGATGCTCGTGTTTTTGTTAGGTTTGAACCCACACACCTGCCCTGGGCTGTTTCTTTCACTAGAAGTGGGAGGAGTCGGAATGTTGGTGGGCGTGTCACTGGATGGTCTAATGACGCTTGGAAGCACATGGGGTGTGGCCGTGACTGCTGTGATGCCGGGGCTGTTTTTGTTGCCTCCGCCCGGGACGCTGCTGCTGGTGCCGCTGCTGCTACCACCAATGCCTCCCCTGCTGATCCCGACGATACTGTTGATGAAGTTGTTTGTGGCGTGGACGGCCAGGGGCGAAGTGGACGTGGCCAGCCCCAGGCCATGGAGGTTCCCGTTGAGCAGCCCTGGGCTGGTGGCCGAGTGGAGCGTCGCCGACAAGGCCGCCAGGTGGTGCTGGAAGAGAAGCATGGGGTGAAGGGCGTGGTGTGTGGCCATGGCGGCAGCCATCGCGGCGCTGTTGGTGTGAAGAGGAAGGTATGGGAAGAAAGGTGGAGGCTGCGGTGGAAGTGGCAGTCGCTCCAACCGCTCTCCGATGTGTGGAAGTCCGACAAACTGGGAAACTCTGCACGTGTCCAGGGGAGTCCCCAGTGGAGATGGAAGAATCAAACCTGCTAAGAAAAAAAACAATAACATAAATTTGGTTAGACTACGATAAGAATTAGTTATTTAAAGTTAACAAACTAGAAAAGCAAAAAAAAAACTTTTTATATAAACAAGCTTTTATATTAAGCGTAGTTGTATCAATTATCTTATCCTATATAATAATAAAAAAAAAAGATGATTACGTTCTCAGCGTCATGCATTTAGTCATGCATATTAACCAATGACCTAAATTCTGCCAAGTCACTGGTTTTCCTGGCTATCTCAGGCAACCCATTTCAGGCTCTAATAGCGCTAGGGAAGAAAGAGCATTTGACCACCCATCTCTAATTGGTAAGCTACCTGACATTGGTTGGGGAAAAGTAAATGCGGTTGGTAGTTGAGGTGGCCACCAAAAACACTTTTAAGCGTGGACCACAGAAACAGATGACCTTGACATCATCTGCCCTATCAGTCACAAGGTCTGTAAGGGTATTGTTACCGGTCGTTGACTTGTAGCACCAAACTGCTGGTAGACAACTAAACCGTTGTAGGCATAATGTACGTTAACAAATAACTTGAATAACTTCATTCTGTGAAACAAACTCAATGGAACTTTATTTATAGTATAGACAAATCAACCTGTGATCAAATCAAATTAATGTGGTAGACTTTCGATAATATCTTTTAACAAAATCTAACTCGCTACAGTAGCACAACCTTTCAAGTCGTACGTTGTGGAATCGACTTCCCTAAGATCAAGTGACGACAATGCCACCTATGTTACATTATTCATAATCGCTAACCTCTTCCCACCTTCACCATAGAAACACACACACACACTCCATAAATAGGTGTAACGAATTATTATTTTTGTTTATAATGAGCCCCAATTTCATATAGTTTAGAATCTTATGAAATGTAATTTGTTTTTTTTTTATGTTTAAAAACATACTTTGCGTTTTTTAGCGGCCCCCGAAAGGGAGCTTAGACGCTATTACTTTTGTGTGGTCTGTCTGTCTGTCTTTCCGTCCGTCCCGTTTAGATCTCGTAAACTAGAAAAGATATGAAAATCAGACATCATAATACTTTAGACCATTCAAAGTTCTGATGCAACGGCTACTTTTTCTTTTCTGAAAGCGAAAAATTTAATTTGTAAAATAAATCATGCAAGCAGTTTTTTCATAAAAATACACCATTTTCGCAACTATTCACTATTAATAGTAACAAACGCGGGAGGCTATTTAGTAAGGGAGATGACTATTGACCATCTTTTTAACATATTTATACTAATGGTTTTAGATTTTTTGTAAAAAAAAAACAAAGTTTTGTATTGCTAAGTAAAGTAAGTTCTGTCATGTAGCTACTACATTTACTCAAAAATGCTTACTTTTATTTTTAAAGAGAAAAAATCTATTTAGTATGCATATAAGTGGTATATAATTTGAAACAACAATTAATAAGTTGTTTTTTTATATTATCGCGTCAACTGCAGAGAGTCACATTAGACACCTAAGTAATGGAAAGGGAGAAATAATTGTTTTTTTCGAAAATGTGTTGTTTTTTCTTGAGGCTTTGAATAAGAGATTGACCCTTTACAGAACAATTAGATTAATTAGATAATCATTATATGACATCACTTAGGCCAGGTTCACATCGAACTTCTTCACGTTCACCTATACCTTGGTCTGATGAACCTCTGGGGCACCACACAAGATCTGTCAACCTTCTTTCTCCATTCTTCTCTGTCATTTGCCTACGATAGAATTTCGTTGTGATATTCTTTCTGAGAATATTGAAACCTGCTTTTTATCTGCCTGGGTGGACCACTTCGGGGACCGATTCTGAGTCTGTGGTTCCACACAAACTGTCTTTTTAACCTTGTTTTTTTGGCTGTTGTTTTTTAATCCAAGAGAACACTACTCTTCTGAATCATATCCCTTTTTTTGGGGAACTTTAAATAAAAGGGAAAAAAAATTCAAGAAGATAGCAAGTCTGTCAATGAACTTGTTTAAGCCTATAGTTCCCAAGCCTCTATGGATTCCATTTCCACCGTAAGCAGAAGTTTCGAGGACCGGATAGAACTGCGCGGCGGGCTGGATATGGGCGGCCCTGCGAATAGGTTGGATATCACTGTCCTAAAATAAAATACTGGTAGCCTATATTTATGTATGGATGCGATGTAAAAGGATTGTAAATCAGAAATGAGATAAAGAGATGAGATAAAGAGATGAGATAAAGAGATGAGATACGGCTCCGATCGTTTCTTTTCCTTCAGAACAAACATTTTTATTTTGTGGTATCAAAGATCAAATTTGCAACAGAATAATACGAGAGGTCACAAGGTCGACGAGAAAGATTAAGTTTCCCGCCTTAAAAAAAAAATGTGATTTATCGACTTTCATCACTAGCTTGTAAACGCGCGCATAACAAATGAGTACATAGTAAACGATAAGAGAGAAATTCTTCATCGCCTGCTCAGATTCCAAGATTGCCCCCTATTAAATCGTTTTATGTGCCTTATGACAAGACTTGAATCAATCTTGAACCCTTCTCGCTCACTCTTTGAACTCAACCTTTTTTCTCTCTCTCTCTCTCACAAGAATCGAAATGTAATTTATAACTCGTGCATCATTTTTACGACTGAATTGTTAAACACAGACTTGTGTTTTTGTGTGTGTGTGTGCTTTTGTTTATTTTTTTTTGCACATTCGTTACATTCCGTCTTAATATGTCACTGGCTGACCAGATTTTTCTGCATTTCTTGTTCATTTCTGGTTGATTACAGCTTTCAAAATATAGCGAAATAAAGAAAAATGGATTTAAACAATCAGAGGCAGTCATCAAAAGTTATTGCGTAAGATTTGACTTTATTTAATAGAGAATTTTTTTTTTCTATATAAACTACAATGCATGTGAAAAAGATACCCCCCACCCCCCTCGATTTTTGTTCTTTTTACTCCGTCCATAGCCATCACTTCACACTTCTATTTTTGTCGCCCAACGAGTAGAGAAAGTTGTCTCTTCTCTTAAAGTCTCTATATAAGTGTTCTTTCTTCCCTAGTGCCATTAGAGCGTTGAACGGGTTGATGAATCAGACTGTAAAACCAATGACCTAGCACGACTAGGTCAGCACAGGGATACGCGTAAAAAGTACTTGTTTTTTTTTAAAGAAATGTCTATAATTTATAAGATATCCAGTTGAAGCTTCCATGGTGTTGCCAATGCAATTTCCGGTCACTTCATCCTCGTCACTTAATCATTTTGTCACTTCATCCTCGTTACTTAATCCGTAGGTTACTTAATCCCTGATCACTTCATCCCTG
The DNA here is from genome assembly GCA_036873155.1 of Biomphalaria sudanica. Lineage (NCBI taxonomy): Eukaryota > Metazoa > Mollusca > Gastropoda > Planorbidae > Biomphalaria > Biomphalaria sudanica. The sequence continues at coordinate 1,587,053 of JAZGLO010004016.1, forward strand.
ATCACTCAATCCCCGTCGCTTAACTTGATCATTTGTTACTTCATCCCTGGTCCCTTAATACTTTGGTCACTTTATTCCCCAGACACTTAATCCCTTGATGCGGTTTGTGCAGGACAATGTTTAAATTGAGATCAAATTGATCCAATCCTCTATCCGAAGAAATGAAGAAACCTATAGAGAATAGAATAAACGAGAAAATGGATTAACTCTCATCTGATTCACAAGAAAGACTACGCCTATAACAAGCTATCCCGATAAGATCAACGTCTAATCTTTCGCATCAGATCCGGACACAACAGAACGAGACAACATATGTTGCCGAAGATAAAAATTGGAACTAGCGAAACCTGCCGTTGTGGAGTCTCACCAGAGAATGCTGAACATGTCCTTCAAAACTACATTCTTTAACTAGAGGCCCGAACAAGGCAATGGCCCCCATAACACCCCAATAGAAAGAAAACTTTATAGAGAGCTGCCTGATTTGGAAACCACTGCGCAGTTCATTAAAGGTCAGTTGTCATAGAAGGTTGAACACTGACCTGCGACGTCGCATTTTCACCCTTCTTTCTGCTTCTGTTGTGTATGACATCTGCAATCCGTGACCCTTCCTTTATGCTCTCTCTCCATGTGGATCTATCCAGTGCCACCTCTTCCCAGTTGCCAGTGTCGATTTTGAAGAGTCTCATGAGGCTCTAAACACACATACAGCTCCACAATATACCTATTTATATATCTATTTATTGACCTATATAGCTAGATTTCTTATAAAAGCTACGTCCGCCATCACCAAGCCGTGACCAAGGCAAAAACTTTCAAACACATAACGATGCAATTTTATTATATTTTTTTCGGTTTCTGTTCGATAGTTCTCTTTCTTTGTTCTAGATTACCTATTTGATCTACATTTGAGCAAGCAGACGATATCAACCAACAGTATATAGACATATTTTAGTTTATTAAATTAATTGAATGCTTAAAATCAAAGCATTAAATGGCACCACTGGCTTATAAAAAAAATGAAATGGGGATTAAACACTCGGGGATTAAACACTCGGGGATTAAATACTCGGGGATTGAAGGGAGGAGGATTAAGTAACGAAGATTAAATGTCTGAGAGACCAAACGACCGGCATTCTCTAATTTGCCATTAAATGGACTTCCTACGACACATATGTTATACCAGTGATGCCCAAAATACGGCCCGCGGGCCAGATCCGGCACGCGACGTGGTTCCAACCGGCGCGCTGAAATGTCGGCACAAAATGTAGAAAATCACATTTAAAAAAAACAAACAAAAAAGATGGAAAATGTAACTTTACCTACGTTGGGACCTCAATTTGTCTCTGACGGATTGGTACATGACCTTTAAACATTTGTACGTTCGTGAAATGGGACTCTCGGAATGTAGAATCTTCCAGGAAAAGTGAGACGGGTCTTACCCTTTTTTGTTTTGTGTGTGGAACATGATAATAAAAGAGTATATATGATTTGTAAAGTGTGGCAGTTTTAAAAACAAACAATATACAAACGGCATTATAAAACAAATATGATGGCGTTCTTGATTGAGCCGCAAATAAAATATAGTTACACTACGCCTAGAGATTGAGAGATTGATGGGAATATTCTCCAAAAAGAGACAAGAAAATGAGCCGGTGGCATAACCCCAGGGCTAAATTAAAGCTTTTATCTAATTCTACACACACAACCATTTCTAAGAAATAAGAATTCTTACTACTTTCCAAGCCTTATTCACAATGCATAATGTATCCTAGAATATAATAAAGTCAACTATTGTAATACCAAAGAACTGAAATTACTGCAATCGAAAATGCAGAAGTGGACGATGAATTGTCTCCCTTGATTGAATACAGTGCAACCAGAATGCATAAAAAGTAAACAACTTCCGGAATTCGATTGTAACAACTCATGGGTACACATACATTTTAATAATTTCTCGTTTTCACTTGTGCATCCTAAAACTAAATAAAAAATGAAAAATGTCTCTTATTAAATTAGTTTTGTTTATAAAATACTGAATACATTTACTATAGAAATTCGGCAACTTAATTGTGTTCATTCCAGAAATAAAGTTTGCCCGAGTTGAATAAAAAAAAAAGGAGTTGGCATTTCGAAGCAAAAACTGATTTTCCGTGTAATAGATCTAAATGTGACCTCCTTGAGCAGAGCATATAGATGAGTGGTCTGAAATTTAAATAGCAAAAACTAATTACTTTTGCTTCTGTTTATTTGTATTGGGACTCTTAGTTGTAAATTATACAAAGTCTGTTTAAAAAAATGTAGAGAAATGTAGATTCTAAACTCATACTTATGAGATGCATCCTTTCATCGCATTGTTTTACAAATAAATGAATAAAATCATCTATAATATCGTTTCGGAAATCTACCGATGCTAAAATTATACTTTTTATTGGAAACTCTTTTTATGACTTTTAATATAATAATAATAATAATAAGGCTAGTCTTCGAGTCCGAAGATTAGTGAGGAATGCAGTATTTCTCATGGCTGCGCAGACCCAGCTGTGACCTACATATTTTGCCACTACCAGAGCAAGCATAACCATTGTTCGCAGGTGGTCGATTTAAATGTATTAGTTCCTAAATACAATAAACTTCTTCTTTGCTCTCATTTTACATGCCGGATGGTCCAGATCCGTAATCCTATATCTGAGATGAAACGCGTAGTGGTTTCCATATCAGGCAGCTCTCCGTATAGTGTTTGTTCTATTGGAGGGTTTTGGGACCAGAGGCTTGTTCGGCCCAATACAATAAACAAGTACGTAATATAAGACAAAACGACATCAATTTATATTCAGATAATATAGTAAACTAAACATTCATGTCTCGCTCTATCAAGTTTACTATCCATCCCTACTTCTATATGCGAAACTTTAGCTTGAAATAAATGATTCCATTTTTCGTGAGTCTTTGACGTGTGTTCTTGACCAACTTTTTTTTTACAAAGCTTTTACCAACTCTATCTGTCTGTCTGTCTGTCTAGTACAAATTTAGAACACGTTATTTTTTTTTAATTTTTATATTTGCTTTTATTAATGAGTTTCTTTCTTTTATAAAGATGAAGTTCATGAAAGGTTTGCACAGAGTATAAAATAGCATTGTCAGAAAAGCGTTGGGATCTCGATTTCAAATACAGGGGAAGATTTTTTCTGACGCTCCTGAGTTCAACCATCGCTGATGGGACAATACGACACTTTAGTAACCATAGAAACAGACAGTGCTGAATTTACCTATAGACAACATAAGCTAAATCTTATCGCCCCCCATTCGATTGGGGCCCTCCCATATATTGTTTTAAAGAAAATGCAAAGGAATAAATTGCTAAGTGATCATTTAATGGGGCCCCATATCTCCAATAGCTTAGAGCCTTACTAAATTTAAATCCGGTCCTGAAGAGTTTTACATCATCTTCCCATAGGTCGCAAGTTCTGGTAGTGTACCTTTACTTTAAGGTTACTCTATACCACTGTTGATGTCCCAGAATCACATGACGCTGCAACTATGCAACAACGGTTGACACCAGCTCTATCAACACATCGGAATGTACTGCCATGACAAAGTTGCATTTCAGGACATCCTTTGAAATTTTGTAAAATGTTAGTCTATTACATTGAACATTTTCGTGGGAAGCGTGGTCTTGAACATGGCTTAGCTTGGCTACCTAGAAGGGGGCTCGAGGTTTGACACCCGACTCGGGCAGAGTTGTGTTTACTGAGCGTCTAAAGGCAGCACGGAAAACCAACTCCTAGATACCCCCTCCCCCCCCCCCCCAACTGGTTCACAAATGAGATTGGACCAAAGCGCTCTGAGCATTCTATGAGCATGAAAGTAGTGCTATAAATATATAGGACTTCAGTCTTTAGTATGACGTCAAGCAAAGTAGTTTCGTTCTTTTGTTGAAAAACATGTCAAAACATAAGCAAAATCAAATATTTTAGTGAACAGAGATTAAAACAAATCTTTCAACAAGTTCTGAGACGTCAATGTACTTATTTCAGTACGTGTAATATGTTTAGAGAAAAGCGACTGCCTGGTTGAGTGATATGCGGTTCATGCTGTCATCTAATTTATCCCACAGGTACGAACCCTGCCTGCTCCCTTTCCGTGCAGGAGGTTTGAAATAAAATCGTATAATCTTCATTTCTGAAGGAAACTATAATATGCAGAATCGTTTTTTTTTCCAACACGTGTTGAAGTGTAGTGACCTAGTTTAGTTTAGAGATTATGGTGTTAGTTTTGTCAATAAATATATTGTGCATTGTTTTTTAGCGACGGTAAAACGTAGTGACGCAGTCAGACAGACGAATGGCGTAGCAGAATACGGGTACATGATAGGAGAAGAATATGGCCAGGGCTTGTAGCAAGATGTATTTCGAATAGACTGCTAATTAAACGACGGACAGAGAGACAAGACGATCATCCCCATCTGTAAATAAACATCCGTTGAAGTCTTCACTCGTTTTATTAAGTATATTTAATTGTTGCGTCCCTTGGATGTGTTCGGACTGGCGTTTAGAGTAGTTAATTAGTATCAAACAGACAACGCACAAAATCCAAGCCACAACATAAGATATCTGGTACAGGAAAAACAAGAAGAGGCAAGACAAGAGCAAGTGAAGGGAAGACAACGTAAGATATCTGGTACAGGAAAAACAAGAAGAGGCAGACAAGAGCAAGTGAAGGGAAGACAACGTAAGATATCTGGTACAGGAAAAACAAGAAGAGGCAAGACAAGAGCAAGTGAAGGGAAGACAACATCAAAGAATGGACGGGCCTGCCATTGAAAGAGGTTTCTATCCAAGGCAAAAGACAGAGGGAACGGTGGAAGACTGTCGACGGATCATGTGTGCTACCCCAACGGTTCATCAGACTAAGGGATAGGTGAAGGCAGGGGCGGACTGGCAATATGGGCATTCGTTTGGCTGGTACCCAAATGGGCTGGTAGGGTCACCGAAGGGGCATGATGAATGTCACAATGACATGTATTACATAGTTAAAGGTTTTATGCTATTAGTTACATACATCCGTAGACAATGCTTCTTGTAGGTTTCATCCTTTTAAAACTTAGAAAGCAACAGAGCGTCTATATTATCTTCTATACTATCCCACATCATTATGATATGAAATTTATGGGCCGGAATGTAAAGAAATGCCCTGGCCGATTGTGACATCCAGTCCGCTCCTGGGTGAAGGGAATGTAAGAGACTTTATATGACGCACGAGAAAGAAATCAGGTTTTAGGGTTTATTTTTCTCCAGTTTAAGCACTTCGCTAAAAAAAAACAACCATCATTCATAAAAAGTTATTTCAAATCTCAGCCTTAAATGAACGCCTCCTACTATTGTGGTCCTGTATGTCTTTACGCTCATTGGTTCCGACTTTTTTTTTTTTTTGGCGAACCCTACAAATGAATATTTTAATCAACGCCCATGTTTTCATTTTATTACCAGTCTCTTATTCTACAAACATTGACGGTGTTGCCTTATATCATAACAAGAGAAACAAAAACAAAATGAGGAGAATTAAGTGAGGGCATAGAAGACAAAAAATAAATTGAGAGAAATCGGTATCCGACGCTGGAATAAAGTCTTTGAGAGTTCCGATCATTTTTATTATGCGAAGGGTAATGGTCGGTTTTATGAATCCAATAGCGGGCCAGTCCAGCCCTGCGCCCTGAGTGTAGATTGCGAGACACCCCTTGATCAAATATTTATCCCCGCTCATTAATCATTTCCAGCGACAATCCCGCATCGGAGTCAGGGCGCCAGGATTAGAGGGAGTAAATCTGAAGGAATAACAGCCACTGACGCTCAATTCACTGGTTAGGGCTATTTCCTCCCTGCCCCTTGCAGCTTCCTCCGAGTTTTTGTTTGTGCAATAGACAGGGAGTAATTGTTGTATTAGATGGATAACTCGGAGTTAACTGCCAGGGACTGGTTCTGGAGGTGGTCCTGGAAGACAAGTGGAGGGGGGGGGGGTCAACTTGCAGGGATTGATTAAAAACCAAGGGGACCTTCGGTTTGGCCCGTCCAGTTCTGTTGTCCTGCCCAGACAATTACGTTGAGCAAATTGTCGAAATTGAAGAAATTCGACGAGATTAGTCCCTTATTTGAGCCAATAAGACGCGTCCAGTTATTTATGTGTTGGTGTGTTTGGCTAAGCCCGGAAGTTCTAGATGGTGTGTGTGTGTGTGTGTGACCGTGTGTGGAGGCTGGAACGTGGATGCTATATTTTGAAGGTTGACCTCTTCTACATCTTCAGCACTTATTCTTTTATTTGGTGAAAAGAAAAGGGAGGACATTGTGGGGGAAAAATTGAAATAGAAAACTAGAAATGGGTCCGAGAGGGATAGATTTACTCAGTAATGGCTACATCACATCCTAAGAAAAAATATGGGTTGGAACTAAATGGTTCCAGTACTTTACACTTGGTCGGACGTGTAAAAGTACATATGTCTGGACATGGAGAACTATTTCATTCTGAGACAAATTGTTTTAAGTTTTACGGAAACAAAAAAGTTTTGGAGTTCAAAATTGAAAACTCTTTAAAGTGTCGCGGGGCTCTTTTTATAAAGCTTATATTAACTCACTCTGTCTGTCTGTTTGTCTGTCTGGTACACATTTTGAACATGTTATTTCTTCCACTTTCCATTCTCGGATCAAATTGAAACTTTGCACAATTAGTCATTGTTCTTAACGAAACGATAATAAATATAATAATTTTAAAAAATGAGTTAATTAAATCCTGTTAATTAATTAATTTAGTTTGAGATCAGAAAAGGGAAACAAATCTTTCCATATTGAGAGACATAGATGTAAATGTGGAATTCTTCCACTTATGTATGGGGTTTTTTTTAGTATGTTTTAAAAATATTTTGTTAGTTTCGTTTTATTTAAATCCTTGCTTTTAAGACATAAGTGAGCTTTGCTAGTAGTATTGATAATGGGTTTTTTTTTGCACCTGGTCCATAAGATATAGGAGTCTCTAGGGAAATTTCTGTTCAGACGACGTATCAGCATTGAGTGTGTCATAACACTGTTACGTATCAACTTTTACAGAATTGAACGCAATGACACACTTCCTTGTAAAAGATAATATTTTGAATTGCAATGTCTTTTTATTACAGTTCCTGTATTCCGCTTGCTAATTCATCGGCTTAAAAGCATGGGTAGGTGGAAACAGTTCTTGAAAACGGCTCCTACGATTTCCTTCAACAAAATTTGACAGTTCATGTATATCTTTGAGATAAGAATTACTGTCTATATATTTGTTACTTTTAATAATGTCATCCTAGTTATTAAAATTATCTTTTAATTAGACTATTTATTTCACATACATCTATCAAATTTTATTTTCAAGTCCTCCGTTGCACAATTTTACGATTCCTCTTCTCAGCTTGCAAAATCTTCCGTGAAAAAAAAAATTTCGAAAAAGAAAAAAACCAAGCAATAGAAAAAAGAATACTTTTTAAAAAACAAAGCTTAAATAAGGGAAGGAAAGGAACCGCATTTATCTGAAAATTACGGGACTAATTTCCCTTACTGTTACCTTAAACAATGTTAATCAATAAGAACTAAATGATTAAATAATTAGTTTATCGTTGGATTGATTCGCGTATTGTTATCGACAATATTGAAAATAGAATATCATTGATGGATGGCGCGGCATCTTCAGCTGACATGTAGGTGAAATGTATATTTAGAGAAAAGCAGACCAATTTAGAGATAGCAATTTTTTTCTTTAATTACCGTCAAATATAAGAAATTAAATTTGCAAGTAGACAAATATAGTACACGTAACTGGCAAAATGCAAACGTCACCTACAGCTTCCCGTACAGCAGTGGTTCTCAAACTGTGGTCAGCGGACCCCTGGTGTCCGAAGAAAGTTGAAAATTGTATACAATTAAAACAATTTCTTCGTTAAAAGCAAGTTTATCTGATCGTATAATTTGAATAATAATCAGCTCGCCATGTTAGTACGTTCATTACGAACTGTTCTATGAAGACTTAAACCAAAGATTTGAAGACATTCCTCTCTTGGATACTCCCATCTGGATACTGAGCCCCTTTACGAGTGGACACGTTCAGATCTTAATCACAGATTACTCGATTCTAATACCGGAGCATCCTATTTCGGTAAAAGTTGGTAGCGTTGTGCTGGTCACGTGACCCCCTCGTAACCTTTAGACAATCTGTTCCATTGATCACATGGTCTAAAATGGTTTCTTTTATACATCTGTTCAATGATATGTGAAAAGCGTATGGACTGATTTTCAGGTTTTATACATTCACACAGGAAGTGCCCAACCCTCTTGCAGAACGGCAGCGGATGATGGCGGGACAGGGTTCGATCCCGGGCCCATCGTGGTGGCAGTCCTTAGCCCCAACCGCACGATCAATCGAACATAATGGTAAAAATCATCGGTAGATACATGGTACAATTGAAATGAATAATTCAAAGATTAGATCAATAACTCTTCTGTTTTTTTATTCCCTGCTGCTGTAGTGAAACACTAATAGTCTAAATTACATGGGACATGATTCAGCACACTTGGGTATTGGGCTATCAAGAGACGAAATGATTGACCATCTCCCTTGTCACCAGACGTTTTAATTCCATCATTTAAATATCATATTTCTTCTCGCTGGACAGATTATCTCCCTTGTAACACCGGCAGCACACACAATCACACACGCACACACACTAACCACACTATTAGTGGTACTCTCAGCTCAGTGTCTTTGATATGACCGAGCGGTACCAAAATAAAATTGGCACACGATTAAACCACTCACGAAAAAAAAAATGCAACCTAAAAATTACGGGGGAAAAAATACTAACACAGACCGCGACTCACTTGCAAGCCGACGTCTGATTGGATGATAAATGTAAACATGACATTGGGTCGCACGTGACCAGCGACCCGCCATGACACACCATGTGATTAATGATCAACCAATCATGGGAGGGAATAGGTCTCGAGTGCCACCAATTTGCGACTTTTTTGGTTGGAGGTCGAGAGTATTTCCCGATGAGTTCAGCAAGTTCCATAACCCCGTCGAGACGTTGTACTTCCTTATTTTATAAGTCGTATTCAAGAGAAGATGTGAAATCCAAGGGGAGATAATTTAATTTTTTTTTTTAAGTGACTGACTCCCTCGACTGTTAACCATGCGGCACTATATCTCAAAGGTTAGTGTTAGCAAGGCAAGTAACTCTAATAGATCTGAGTTGTAGACACTTTCAAAAGAAATTGAAGAAAAAAAAAAGGGGGGGGGGCATTGTTGCCGGTTGTTGACTTGTAGGACCAAACTGCTGGGAGACAACTAAACCACTGTAGGCGTATTATAGTTTAACTCATAATGACTTCTTTGTGAACGACACTAAATATGATTTTCACTACAATATAAATACATTTAACTTGAGATGAAATGAAATCAATGTAGTACACTTTAGTAATACTATAAAAAGATACAAAAACACGTCTTTCCACTCTGGCATTCTGTATGTATCCAGTGTACACTAGACAGCTTATGGCAATATCGCTTATCTTGCATCATTCACACTGCATAGCCACCTGCCATCCACAAGCTAATCTCTAACTTCTTATTATCATCAAAGAAACGCACACATAGAAACACACACGCACACACACACATTCCATAACAGGGGGACTAACTCGAGTAAAGAAGAAAAAAATAGGACATAATTTCTAAAATGTAGATTTGTGACGTACGGTTGTTTCTACTGTCTGTGTTGTGTTTAATGACTGGATTATTGTTAAATAGTTTCCTACACGAATAGTTGAATGATAATGTAATTGGAATCGAAATTAAGATAACACCATGGCCCTAGATAAAGATGGATACTTGTAAAGAGACACACTTGACTTGTAGCTCCAACATATTATATTTGTTTCAAACATAGCAATAAAAAAAAAAACATCTCAAATGTCTTATTATTTTTCTGTTTGGCCAACATTTTTTCAATAGTCATCAGATCCTGAATGGCGAAGGGTCTTTTTCTTTGTCACATGCTAACAATTTTTTTACCCAATAGAATTAATGATTAGTGAGAATAAAATAACTACTTTTTAGAGAAATCAATATTCGATATGGTGTTCTCATTTGAAATACTATGCGGCATTTTGATATTAGAAATTATTTTTATTATATGCGCTCTATTTGGTAAAAGGTAAAAAATAGTATCCAAGATATTTGTCAGTGCTGACCATTAGATTCCAGGATTTGGACGTAATTAGTTCTATTACAAGGCAAACTACCTAGTTTGGCAGCATTATTAACATATCATAGTGAATTTGTGTTTCTGGGATAATTAGCGTCCCACTGGCACGAGCGCCAACAAGAGTGGGCTGCTCTTAATCACAACACTACGATTACTCGGGTTTTAGGTGACTGAAGTTGGCTAATCATAAGTATAATTATAATGTGAGACTTGCGGGTAATATAATAATAATAATAATAATACATTGAAAGAATGAAGTGATTTCTTTTAATAACAAGAGAGCTATTTAATTCTTTAAAATAATATAACAATTTTGTGGACTTATTGTTAGAAGGAATTTTTTTTTGTCATTTGTCTTCTCTTGTTTTTTTACAACCTGGTCTATTGATAGAATTGATCTACGCTTTTCTCTACCCTTCCATATAGATTTATCTCTGCTTCCTTGTCTCTTTCTCCATCTCAAACTCTGTTTCTGTCTTTTCCCGCTTGCTCTTTCTGTCATATTTTTGGTTTCTGTCTGAGACAGGGTTACTTCTGCGATTGGACCCCATGATGACCTACCAACTATAGTAAAAAAAAAACAACAAAAAAAAAAAAACGCAAGCTTTAAATCTATGGCCAGATTACAAGATCTTCGGGGCTCGCAATTACCTTCCTTCAGGGAACAGTACCAGGAAAAAGACGAAGAGGCAGACAGAGAAAGAGATGGTAGGACACCATAAAAGAATGGACGGGCCTGCCATTGAAAGATGTTCTAACTAAGGTAAAAGACAGAGAGGAATGGAGAAAGACGGTCAACGAGTCTTGCATGGCACCCCAACGGTCCAATAGACTAATGGAGAGGTAAAGGTAAAGGTACAAATATTAAGAATACGGAATTCTTACTTTCTGTGCTACTTCTGTTTATGCTTTACATGCAGCCTTTTGAGGGAAACAACGAAAATGAAATGAAAACGTTGAAGAGGCTGCTTGCGGTTGTTCGCGAATTGCGGCGTTCATCGGTCAAATCGTGTTTTAAGAGGTAAAATGAAATTATATACGAAATCTCAGAGGCGTATCCACACACATATAGATATATATATACACGGCAGTTGACGACATCCCTTAATGCGTACAAACATAAATAAATGAATGAGTTCTTCTTTAGAAATATACATTATATGAAATTCCTCTAACTCTCTCTTCTTTCCATCACTCCCTCTCTTCTTTCCATCACTCCCTCTCTTCTTTCCATCACTCTCTCTCTTCTTTCCATCACTCTCCATCTTCTTTCCATCACTCCATCTCTTCTTTCCATCACTCTCTCTCTTCTTTCCTCTAACTCTCTCTCTTCTTTAAATCACTCTCTCTCTTCTTTCCATCACTCTCTCTCTTCTTTCCATCACTCTCCATCTTCTTTCCATCACTCCATCTCTTCTTTCCATCACTCTCTCTCTTCTTTCCTCTCACTCTCTCTCTTCTTTAAATCACTCCCTCTCTTCTTTCCATCACTCTCTCTCTTCTTTCCATCACTCTCCATCTTCTTTCCATCACTCCATCTCTTCTTTCCATCACTCTCTCTCTTCTTTCCTCTCAATCTCTCTATTCTTTCCATCACTCTCTCTTTTCTTTCCATCACTCTCTCTCTTCTTTCCTCTCACTCTCCATCTTCTTTCCATCACTCTCTCTCTTCTTTCCTCTCACTCTCCATCTTCTTTCCATCACTCTCTCTATTCTTTCCTCTCACTCTCCATCTTCTTTCCATCACTCTCTCTCTTCTTTCCTCTCACTCTCCATCTTCTTTCCATCACTCTCTCTCTTCTTTCCTCTCACTCTCCATCTTCTTTCCATCACTCTCTCTCTTCTTTCCTCTCACTCTCCATCTTCTTTCCATCACTCTCTCTCTTCTTTCCTCTCACAAACCATCTTCTTTCCATCACTCTCTCTCTTCTTTCCTCTCACTCTCCATCTTCTTTCCATCACTCTCTCTCTTCTTTCCTCTCACTCTCCATCTTCTTTCCATCACTCTCTCTTCTTTCCTCTCACTCTCCATCTTCTTTCCATCACTCTCTCTATTCTTTCCTCTCACTCTCCATCTTCTTTCCATCACTCTCTCTCTTCTTTCCTCTCACTCTCCATCTTCTTTCCATCACTCTCTCTATTCTTTCCTCTCACTCTCCATCTTCTTTCCATCACTCTCTCTATTCTTTCCTCTCACTCTCCATCTTCTTTCCATCACTCTCTCTCTTCTTTCCTCTCACTCTCCATCTTCTTTCCATCACTCTCTCTCTTCTTTCCTCTCACTCTCCATCTTCTTTCCATCACTCTCTCTATTCTTTCCTCTCACTCTCCATCTTCTTTCCATCACTCTCTCTATTCTTTCCTCTCACTCTCCATCTTCTTTCCATCACTCTCTCTATTCTTTCCTCTCACTCTCCATCTTCTTTCCATCACTCTCTCTCTTCTTTCCTCTCACTCCCCATCTTCTTTCCATCACTCTCTCTTCTTTCCTCTCACTCTCCATCTTCTTTCCATCACTCTCTCTATTCTTTCCTCTCACTCTCCATCTTCTTTCCATCACTCTCTCTCTTCTTTCCTCTCACTCTCCATCTTCTTTCCATCACTCTCTCTATTCTTTCCTCTCACTCTCCATCTTCTTTCCATCACTCTCTCTATTCTTTCCTCTCACTCTCCATCTTCTTTCCATCACTCTCTCTCTTCTTTCCTCTCACTCTCCATCTTCTTTCCATCACTCTCTCTCTTCTTTCCTCTCACTCTCCATCTTCTTTCCATCACTCTCTCTATTCTTTCCTCTCACTCTCCATCTTCTTTCCATCACTCTCTCTATTCTTTCCTCTCACTCTCCATCTTCTTTCCATCACTCTCTCTATTCTTTCCTCTCACTCTCCATCTTCTTTCCATCACTCTCTCTCTCTTCTTTCCATCACTCCCTCTCTTCTTTCCACCACTCTCTCTCTCTTCTTTCCATCACTCTCTCTCTTCTTTCCATCACACTCTCTTCTTTTTCTCTCACTCTCTCTCTTCTTTCCTCTCACTCTCTTTTCTTTCCTCTCACTCCCTTTTCTTTCCTCTCACTCGCTCTCTTCTTTCCATCACTCTCTCTCTTCTTTCCATCGCTCTCTTTTCTTTCCTCTCACTCTCTTTTCTTTCCTCTCACTCTCTTTTCTTTCCTCTCACTCGCTCTCTTCTTTCCTCTCACTCTCTCTCTTCTTTCCTCTCACTCTCTTTTCTTTCCTCTCACTCGCTCTCTTCTTTCCATCACTCTCTCTCTTCTTTCCATCACTCTCTCTCTTCTTTCCATCACTCTCACTCTTCTTTCCTCTCACTCTCTCTCTTCTTTCCATCACTCAGTCTCTTCTTTCCTTTCACTCTCTCTCTTCTTTCCTCTCACTTTCTCTCTTCTTTCCATCACTCTCTCTTCTTTCCTCTCACTTTCTCTCTTCTTTCCTTTCACTCTCTCTCTTCTTTCCTCTCACTTTCTCTCTTCTTTCCATCACTCTCTCTTCTTTCCTCTCACTTTCTCTCTTCTTTCCTCTCACTCTCTCTCTTCTTTCCTCTCACTCTCTTTTCTTTCCTCTCACTCTCTCTCTTCTTTCCATCACTCTCTCTCTTCTTTCCATCACTCTCTCTCTTCTTTCCACCACTTTCTCTTCTTTCCATCACTCTCACTCTTCTTTCCTCTCACTCTCTCTCTTCTTTCCATCACTCAGTCTCTTCTTTCCTTTCACTCTCTCTCTTCTTTCCTCTCACTTTCTCTATTCTTTCCATCATTCTCTCTCTTCTTTCCTCTCACTCTCTCTCCCTTTCTTACCATTCCCTCTCTTCTTTCCTCTCATTCTCTCTCTTCTTTCCATCACTCTCTCTATTCTTTCCTCTCACTCTCTCTCTTCTTTCCATCACTCTCTCTCTTCTTTCCTCTCACTCTCTCTCATCTTTCCATCACTCCCTCTCTTCTTTCCTCTCATTCTCTCTCAATTTTTCATCACTCTCTCTATTCTTTCCATCACTCTCTCTCTTCTTTCCATCACTCTCTCTCTTCTTTCCATCACTCTCTCTCTTCTTTCCATCACTCAGTCTCTTCTTTCCACCACTCTCTCTTCTTTCCATCACTCTCTCTCTTCTTTCCATCACTCTCACTCTTCTTTCCTCTCTCTCTCTTCTTTCCATCACTCAGTCTCTTCTTTCCTTTCACTCTCTCTCTTCTTTCCTCTCACTTTCTCTCTTCTTTCCATCATTCTCTCTCTTCTTTCCTCTCACTCTCTCTCCCTTTCTTACCATTCCCTCTCTTCTTTCCTCTCATTCTCTCTCTTCTTTCCATCACTCTCTCTATTCTTTCCTCTCACTCTCTCTCTTCTTTCCATCACTCTCTCTCTTCTTTCCTCTCACTCTCTCTCATCTTTCCATCACTCCCTCTCTTCTTTCCTCTCATTCTCTCTCAATTTTTCATCACTCTCTCTATTTTTTCCATCACTCTCTCTCTTCTTTCCTCTCACTCTCTCTCTTCTTTCCATCACTCCCTCTCTTCTTTCCTCTCATTCTCTCTCATCTTTCCATCACTCTCTCTATTCTTTCCATCACTCTCTCTCTTCTTTCCTCTCACTCTCTCTCTTCTTTCCATCACTCTCTCTCTCTTCTTTCCTCTCACTCTCTCTCTTCTTTCCATCACTCTCTCTCCCTTTCTTACCAATCCCTCTCTTCTTTCCTCTCATTCTCTCTCTTCTTTCCATCACTCTCTCTATTCTTTCCTCTCACTCTCTCTCTTCTTTCCATTACTCTCTCTCTTCTTTCCTCTCACTCTCTCTCCCTTTCTTACCATTCCCTCTCTTCTTTCCTCTCATTCTCTCTCTTCTTTCCATCACTCTCTCTTCTTTCCTCTCACTCTCTCTCCCTTTCTTACCATTCCCTCTCTTCTTTCCTCTCATTCTCTCTCTTCTTTCCATCACTCTCTCTCTTCTTTCCTCTTATTCTCTCTCTTCTTTCCATCACTCTCTCTCTTCTTTCCTCTCACTCTCTCTCCCTTTCTTACCATTCCCTCTCTTTTTTCCTCTCATTCTCTCTCATCTTTCCATCACTCCCTCTCTTCTTTCCTCTCATTCTCTCTCAATTTTTCATCACTCTCTCTATTCTTTCCATCACTCTCTCTCTTCTTTCCTCTCACTCTCTCTTTTCTTTCCATCACTCCCTCTCTTCTTTCCTCTCATTCTCTCTCATCTTTTCATCACTCTCTCTATTCTTTCCATCACTCTCTCTCTTCTTTCCTCTCATTCTCTCTCTTCTTTCCATCACTCTCTCTCTTCTTTCCTCTCACTCTTTCTCCCTTTCTTACCATTCCCTCTCTTCTTTCCTCTCATTCTCTCTCTTCTTTCCATCACTCTCTCTCTTCTTTCCTCTCACTCTCTCTCCCTTTCTTACCATTCCCTCTCTTCTTTCCTCTCACTCTCTCTATTCTTTCCTCTCACTCTCTCTGTTCTTTCCATCACTCTCTCTCTTCTTTCCATCACTCCCTCTCTTCTTTCCTCTCATTCTCTCTCATCTTTCCATCACTCTCTCTATTCTTTCCATCACTCTCTCTCTTCTTTCCTCTCACTCTCTCTCTTCTTTCCATCACTCTCTCTCTCTTCTTTCCTCTCACTCTCTCTCTTCTTTCCATCACTCTCTCTCTTCTTTCCTCTCACTCTCTCTCCCTTTCTTACCAATCCCTCTCTTCTTTCCTCTCATTCTCTCTCTTCTTTCCATCACTCTCTCTATTCTTTCCTCTCACTCTCTCTCTTCTTTCCATTACTCTCTCTCTTCTTTCCTCTCACTCTCTCTCCCTTTCTTACCATTCCCTCTCTTCTTTCCTCTCATTCTCTCTCTTCTTTCCATCACTCTCTCTTCTTTCCTCTCACTCTCTCTCCCTTTCTTACCATTCCCTCTCTTCTTTCCACTCATTCTCTCTCTTCTTTCCATCACTCTCTCTCTTCTTTCCTCTCATTCTCTCTCTTCTTTCCATCACTCTTTCTCTTCTTTCCTCTCACTCTCTCTCCCTTTCTTACCATTCCCTCTCTTCTTTCCTCTTATTCTCTCTCTTCTTTCCATCATTCTCTCTCTTCTTTCCTCTCATTCTCTCTCTTCTTTCCTCTCACTCTCTCTCACTCCCCTCCTCTTCCTCCTCATTTAAAAGATCTCTGCTTGCTGTTTTTATTATTTTATAAATCTATATTTCAGCTCACACTCTACCTCAGTGTTGCCAAACCGCCGGCCCGTGGGCCATATCCGGCACGAGATGCAGTTTCTGTAAAGCCCCTCAAAGTCTCTACCAACATAGTGCTGCCAGTACCAATGGATTTGACGATTTCCTGTTGGGTAACGCTATTGGAAATGTATACGCCCCTCCCTACCCCGGACTGAGGAGGTTTCGGAAACCACTGCTGTGCGTAATTCATCTACCTTGAAGCTACGGTATGAGAACCCTTCGGCGTTGAAAGTTACTCGCGTTGCTGACAATTAACTATAATCGAATTAGTCGGGACGCGATCATTAGCCACGGCCATCAAGAGTTCGTAATTGGCGAATTCCTGACCTCGCCCAGAGCTGCATCGCCTCGCCAGTAGAGGAAATGTGTCCTCTAGAAGTAATGGCGGGTTTCAGTCGACGGCGTAGCCATGCACCAAGTCTAAACCATGTGTACATAACATTTGTTTGCAATGGCTGATTGGAGCAATTATCTCGAATACTTAGCTTCCAGTCAATCCAGAGGCGTAGCCAAGGGTGGGAGCTATTTCATTATTAGCATTATAAAAATTCTATTTGAAGGGATAAAAAAAAGCCCCGCAAAGTTGAAGATCTAGTTAAAGGTTAGACCAAGGGGTGGCCTTGGTGGTGGGCGGGACCCTGAATGTGTCATATTAGAGCCACGAATATTTTATACAATGAGATGACGGTGACAAAATGTCTTTAACCCCCCCCCCCCCCAGACGACATACGTACTTCTCGGTCCCTAAACCGCTTTCTTTCGTCACATTACAATTTTTTTGTTAAATTTGAGAATATAAGAAAATTAATGCGGTAGCCCTGTGGGTGTGTGTCTAATCAAGGAAGGAAATCTCTAATTTGAAAATATAAAGTTTGTTTATTTTGTGGTAAAGGACCTTGAGTTTTATAGCAATATGTGTGTCAAGTTATACATACGTCTACATGGGAGATCGGCTTTTCTGTTTGGAGCTACATCACAAACCACACCCACAACGACAGCCCTAAAATAGATGTCGAAGAGTGAACCATAGGCGTAGTGAGAGGGCGACTCTCAGAGGGGCGTCGGGAGCCCAAATATTTTCAAGACTAATATGATTTTCTGAAAATTTTTAATAAAAAAAAAAATCAAGTTCTGGAAAAATAATTTTAACTTACAACATTTTCTCGCACTTATTATGTGTCTTGATCTCTCAAATAAATGACCGTTGTGTTCGTTTTTGGAGGCGCGGTGGCTGAGCTGTGGAGCGCTCCCGGGTTCGAATCCTGGTGAAGACTGGGATTATTAATGTCGGGATCTTTGGGCGCCTCTGAGTCCACCCAGCTGTAATGGGTACCTGACAATAGTTGGGGAAAAGTAAGGCAGTTGGTCGCTGTGCTGGCCACATGACACCCTATTTAACCGTAGGCCACAAAAAACAGATGACTTTGACATCATCTGCCCCTAGAGACCAAAAGCTCTGAAAGCGGAACTTAACTTAAAATATTAATTTTTATTGTACAATAGGCTTCTGGCGTTTTATCAGATGTAATCACCGTGCTAGATACAATACGCAGTGTTTATCACAATTTGTCAATGTGCATTCTATTAGTGTCATCTACATTCTAAACAATTTGTTTTTAGTATAGAATTGTTAAGTTCTCATTTTTTCTCCTGTTGATCAAAATTGAAGGTTATCCTTTCTTCTTCTTCTTCTTCGTTCTCATTGTTATGTTGGAGTGTTCAGATGAGTAGACCAATACATAAGATGAAATGCGCAGTGGTTTCCAGATCAGGGAGCTCTCCATATAGTTTCCTTTCTAGTGGGGTGATTTGGGGCCAATGTCTTACATGGGCCTCTTGGTATAGAGAGCAGTTTTGGAGGACGTGGTCTGTATTCTCTGGTGATTCTCCACATGGGCAGATTTCACTGGTTATAATATTGAGCTTCCGGTACATGTGTTGTCGCATTCTGTGTCCGGTCCTGAGTCGAAAGATTAGACGTTGGTCTTGTCGGGATAGCTTATAGTAAGCGTCATCTTTCTTGTGATTTGGATGAGAGCTCGTCCATTTCTCATTTATTATATTTACTATTAATTTCTTCAATTCTTCTGGATAGAGTGCAGAGTTTATTAGTGTGTTAGTTCTCCCACTCTTGGCGAGTGTGTCAGCCTTCTCATTTCCTTCTAGTTCTATATGAGCTGGGATCCATTGAATTACAGTTTTTTTGCTGATGTTGTTGAGCTTTATAAGTGCTGTTTTGAGGTTATTGATATATGAGGAATCAGAGTTTTGCAGGCTTTGGAGGGCTGTTTTTGCATCGGTTAGTAAGACAATCTGACTGTGTGGGGAATTTGGATGATTTGCTAGGATGGTAGCAGCTAGTGCTAGTGCTTCCCTTTCTGCTTTGTGACTGTCAGAGAGCTCTCCAGTTGCAATAGATTTTTCTAGTTTTCCTCCATCTGGCCATTCGATAAGTATTCCAGCTCCTCCATTTGTGGTGGCTTTATGGGTTGAGCCATCTGTGTAAACTCTGATCCACTGATTGGTAGGATAATTGGTATGTAGAAAACAGTTCACTATTTTCTTGAGCTCTGTTGGTCTGTAATCAGATTTTCTTTTAATGCTTTCAATATGGTCCCTTATAGTAGGAAGAATTCTTTCGTCCCAGGGTGGAGATTCATTATAGTGTATCGAGGATTCCAGGGTAATTTTTTCAAGTTGGTGTTTCTTTTTTAGGTTTAGAGATTCCTGTATGAAATTGGTCCTTTTGAGGCGTTTTTTGGTGCCAGTTTTATGGATTTTTGTTCTGAGTGGGTGCCTCTCCATGGTTTCCAATTTAGTGAATTGGGAAAGGATTTTTATTTCTCTTCTTTCATCCAGAGAGATCAGGGCAGCGGTTTCCTCCATAGCTCTTATGGGTGTTGTTTTGATAGCTCCTGTCATTATCCTTAGACCAATATTTTGAACCTTGTCTATTTTTCTTAGGTTGGTTTGGGCTGCTGAGCCCCATGCTGTGGCACCATATTCTAATACAGGTCTCACGTAACTGGTATAGGTCTTTTTCAGGATGTTGTGATTTGCTCCCCAATCTGAGCCAGCTAATTTTTCAAGAGGGATAGTCTCTGGATGCCTTTACTCTGTGTTTTATCTATTTGGCTTTTCCAGGTTAGTCTCGGGTCATAGGTGACTCCAAGGTATGTAGGGCTGTCATTTTTTTCTAAAGCTTCCTTATCTAATGTTAATTTTATTGTTTGCTGTTTTGTTGACAGTGAGAATATGGTATATGTGGTCTTTTTTGTGTTGATGGACATGCCCCAGTCTTTGGACCAATTATTGAGTATATCGAGAGCATCTTGTAATCGAAATTTCGATGTACCTACATATTCTTCTGTGCTAATTAAGGCAAGGTCATCTGCATACATGCTGCTTTTAACTTTTCTTGGTAGGTTTTGATTTAGATCGTTTATGAATATTAGGAAAAGTGTTGGGGATAGGACTCCTCCTTGGGGGACACCATTTTTTATACCCACTGTGTGGCTTCTTTGTCCTTGCATGCAAACTAAGGCTTTTCTATTATTTAGATATTCCTTTATCCAGTTGTACATTCTGTGGGATATGTGATGCTGGATTAGTTTGAGCAAGAGACCTTGTTCCCAGACTTTGTCAAATGCTTTTTCTAAGTCAACCCACACAATTGTTGTTGGTTTCTTTTCTTGAAAGCCATCTTCTATTTCTTGTGTGATAAAGGCGATTTGATCTTCTGTTGATCTGCCTTTTCTAAAGCCAGCCTGGGCTTCAGTGAGTAGGTTATTTGACTCAAGGATCCATGTCAGCCTTCTATTTATCATTCTTTCCATCAGTTTGCAGGAACAGCTAGTGAGGCTGATGGGGCGGTAGCTATCCAGCTTGTTTCTTGGTTTGCCGTGCTTTAGTATAGGGATCATAATGGCTTTTTTCCAGATGTTTGGAATTCTGCCAGATTTCCAGCTAGCATTGAATATTTGTAGCAGTTTTCTTTTGGCTTGAGGACCCAAATGAAGAAGCATGTCATTAGATATTTTGTCTGGGCCCGGGGCTTGTTTTGGTTTGAGGACTTTTAGGGATTCATCAAGTTCCTTCATTTTAAGATTAGTGGTCATTCCCAAGGAGTAAGCTGGATAGTTTTCTTTGATTCTATCTTGGATTTCTGAGTTCACATCTTTATTTCTACTTTCACTGATTTGTATTTGTCCTACGCTTTGGAAAAACTTAATGAATTCATTTGCTGCTTCTTGGCCTTTCAGGGGTTTGTTGTCCTTTTCTATTACTATAGGAGTTGTTCTGTTTTCTTCCTGGTTGAGACATTTGGCTATACGCCAGAGTTTGTGGCCGTCTCTATCTACGTTTAGCCGTTCTGTTTTTTCATGCCAACTTTTTCTCATGGCGGAAAGGTAATTTTTCCTGAAAACTGCGTTAGCTGCTTTTAGATTTATGTTATTTTCTGTACAAGGGTTATTTTCTACTGTGTTTCTGGCTTCAATGGTGGCATTGTGGAGTTGTTGAAGGTGATCAGACCAGTTTGGAATATAATCTTTTCTTGCTCCTCTAGGAATTGATTCCTTAGCTGCTAGGAGGATTGCTTTGGAGAAAGCTGAGTATGACTTATTAACCTGATTTGATTTGCAGTTTATTGAAGTTGTGTATAGGTCTGTGAGCTTTGAGAATAGGTGCCAGTTGGCTTTTTTGTAGTTCCATCTGGGGATGGTGGAGTTTTCTGATATTTTGAAGGAGCTATCCATACTGATCAATATGGGTCTGTGGTCACTGGTGGCTAGCTGGTCTGCAACTTCTCTGGTGCACTTTTTGGATAAGTTGTCAGTTGCAAAGGCTAGATCTGGAGTGGTTGATGTTAGCCAGGCTCTTGAGAAAAATGTTGGTTTATCCTCAGGTTTGTTAAGTAGGATAAGTCTGTTCCCTGCTTGCCATTCTTCAATTTCTTCTCCCCTGGCATTTAGGTCTGGGTATCCCCAGCTCTGAGAGTGACTATTCATATCTCCTAAGACAAGACAGTCTTCTTGGTCAGGTATTTGTATGTGATCAATCTCTATTTCCTTGTCTGGTGGGAAGTAGCAGTTAAATAGATTAATATTTCCATCTGGAAGAATTAGCTTAGTTCCCATTATTTCTGATTCTGAGGAGTTGGCCATAGTTATGTCTGTGGTAGGGATGTCATTTTTAATGAGGGTGAGGATTCCTCCTTTGGGTCTGATTTCTCTATCTTGTCTGATGCAGGTGTAGCCTCTAATGGAGAAACGAAGATTACTGTTCAAATGAGTTTCTTGGATGCAAGCTACATCTATTTCTTTCTCATGCAAAAATATTTTTAGAGCTTCTTTTTTCTTTTGGATGCCCTCTGCGTTCCATTGTAGGATTTTTAAACTTTTGGTCTTGGAGTGTTGGCCAGTAGTATTTACTTTCTTGTCCCTGCTCCTGGCTCCACAGGCAGAGATAGAAGAACCACCAGCTCGCTTGTGTGGGCTCCTTCGAGGCGGAGAGCCCGGCCCCCTACCTGCGCGGCGGGATTCCACAGGCAGGACGCCACATCTATTAGAATCGTTACTGAACTCCAACATAGATGAGGTTGCGTGTCAATGTGTTTTGCGCCAGGAGGCCCATTGACTCCGACTTCAGCCTGCTTTTCTTTCTGGGTGTGCTCCCATAGCCTTTGATCATCCAAGATCATCTGCAAGGCAGCAGGTGTTTATTTTCGGAGTTTTCTCTCCTAGATGAACTGCTATCCCTAGCTAACGAGTTTCATCTACCCGGGTTTAGAGTTAGAGCGCCCTATACTCGCTTTTTGCAATCATTTCCCTGGATTTCTGAGATGTTTTTAGTAAATATTCTAACCACTGGAATTCTTCACCTCATCCTCCATGACTGCAAACCAGTTGGTCCGCGGCTGTTTATTTGCTATTCACAGCTAACCCTTATATCTAAGGGTCTTTCCCCTATCCGCCACCTGGGGACGCGCTTGGTAGAAGGTGGTAGCTCCCCCAAGGTTATCCTTTCAAAAACCGTGGGGAGCCGCTCGCCCTCTTATGGTGCTGACAAAGATAAGGGGGCGCTAAATAAAAAACAAAAACAAGTTTCAAGGAAAAAAAAATTTATATTGTTAAATTGTTATATTTCCACAGTAGTTATAATCCATATGTCTATTAAAATTGTCATGGAATCCCCATATTGATGAAACTATCAAAAAATCAAATAAAGCACTTAGGTTTATTAAAAGAAATTTATATAAATCAAATAAGAACATGAAACTAAAATGTTATTTAACCTTGGTTAGGCCAAGAGTTTGGGACCCCTCAACTCAAGAAAACATTAAGAAACTGGAACAGACACAAAATAGTGAAGTGAGATTCATATAAACGAATTTTCACATTGACTAGTGTAACGCCTTTAGTAAAATCACTAAAGTTAGAAAGCCTTCAGGACAAAAGACTCAAAAGTAAAGTGGCAATTATACATAAAACACTGAACCATAATCTTCAAATACAAAAATAAAATTTAATAAAATACTCAGAAAGGCACAAAGATAAAGGCAAATACCTCGTTCCATATACTAGGACAAATTTGTACAAAGGCTCCTTCTTCCCTTATGCTAGTAGAGCATGGAATGGGTTGCCTGATTCAGCCAGGAAAAGCAGGGACTTAGCAGAATTTAGGTCATTGGTTAATATGCATGACTGAATGCATGACGCGTAGGACGTAATCATCTTCTTTTTTGAAGTAACGTCTCTATTTTATAAGATAAGATATTCATCAAGTAAAGTCGATAGTATTCAGGGGCGGCAGGGTGTCAAAAGCGGCCAGGACCTTGGTATATAATCCGACCCGAAATTGTAAATCATATGTTGGGCATCCAATTATAGGCCTACCTGTCCTCAAAATCATTATTTTTAATTTCATAATGTATCGATAACTGTACGCATGCATTCAGTGGACACTATACCTTTATAAGAAATATAAAAGCCTTATGTTGCTTTTTTTAGGGGCGCGGTGGCTGAGTGGATAAGCGCTTGGCTTTCGAACCTGTTGTCCTGGGTTCGAATCTAGGCGCCCCTGAGTCCTCCCAATTCTAATGGGTACCTGACTTAATTTGGGGAAAGTACAGGCGTTTGGTCGTTGTGCTGGCCACATGACTCCCTGCTCGTTAACCGTTGGCCAAATAAACAGATGACCTTAACATCACCTGCCCTATAGATCAGAAGATCTGAAAGGGGTACTTTAAGGGAGGCGCGGTGGCTGAGCCGTGAAGTGCTTGGCTTCTGAACCGGGGTACCGGGTTCGAATCCAGGTGAAGACATGGATTATAATTTGGGTACCTCTGAGTCCACCCAGCTCTAATGGGTAACTCATATTAGTTGGGGAAAAGTAAAGGCGGATGGTGGTTGTGCTGGCCACATGACACCATCTTTAACCGTAGGCTACAGAATCAGATGAACTTTACATCATCTGCCCTATAGACCACAAGGTCTGAAAGGGCAACTTTACTTTACTTTACTATGTTGCTTTTTAATAGTTCAGTGTAAGACCCTAAAAAGATGACGTCTACTGAATGAAGCTAATGAAGCACTCTCTATGGATCTAGGCTATTCAATTAAGTCGGAAAATGTGTTAAAATCAAATTAGTAATACACTGTCGAGTCTGTAAAAGATTTTTTTTCTAAACATGACTCTTTCAGAATGCCCATATAGCCAGTCCGCCTCTGATAGTATTACTAGTACCAATGTTTAAAAAAATAAACTGATATATTCTGTGAAGTCGTTTAGATCCCATGCGAAGAACATTTCAAACTCTTAATGGTGAAACTCGTATGCAACAAGACCGGATCGTAAGACAAACAACTTAACTCTTTCTCTCCGTAATTATTTACCACATTCTGGTGGAATCAGCGTTAGTATCGTCAGTTAGGAAAGAAAGAGTTAAGTCCTCTTACAGAACTTGTGATCTATATAGAGTAGATGATGTGAAGGTCATCTAGCTTTTTTTTTAATAAGACTATTTCGCTTACGTTAGAAGGGTCGAATATCTTCCTAAGTGATGTACCATTGTCCAGTTGACTCTTTTAACGTAAACAATTGGAAACCATACAAAATGTCTGTCCAATTATATGAATGAATTACTTTTTTATATGTTCAATTGTTCCGACACTACAAGCAGGGCCGGTCTTAGGCTACTGCAACATATGCGGCCGTAGTGGGCCCCGCACTTTTATAAGCCCCACGCGAATTCAAGGTGTAAATTATTAAATTAAAACATTTTAACTTGTTATTAAAGCGTTCCTCGAATTCTCCTAAAATTGTAAAATATACGAAAAAAGTCAAGAAAATCTGCTGAAATTATTGAAATCTTCATCCAAATCTCCTTGCAAACAGACAAAAATGTCATTTCGGGGTGTCATTCAATATGGAAAACGCCAATCTTACTGGCGATGAAAAGAAACGTCATTATCAGCTTTCATTTAATAAAACTGTAATAAAAGGTCGAAGTTGAACCAAAACAAGAAGTTCAAATACTTAATTTACTTTAATAGTCACTGGCATGTAAATAAAAATCTAAATCTATCTCGACCTCAAAGAAATATTTTGCTAGTCGATTGTAAATCTAAAAGGCAGCTCTGAATGTTTATCGGCTCTTTTGTTGGAAAATGTGGATGGGTCGTGAAGTTAATTTGACAGTGATTTTGTACTTAGTAGAGTATGAAAAAAATGCAAAGAATTATTATCAATTATTATCCTATCCCTACCTAGACTGCGCCCCGCGCAATCCCTTTCTCCTAGGGCCCCGCAATCTGTAGGACCGGCCCTGACTACAAGCACTATTTTGATCGTTTTGGACAAAATTGAGTAGATAGATTTCCAGCTGCTCTAACCGGACCCTTAGCCTATGTAATTGTCTTTCCTTCAGTC
>JAZGLO010004016.1:1617500-1797500 GCA_036873155.1 Biomphalaria sudanica
ATAATTGAATTAAAGATTATTACATGTACCTAATTTTGCTATTCCCCAATTTCATAACATCGAATCGAAACCAAACTTTAGACCTGACCTGACCGAACCGAACCCGAACTATATTCGTCATCGAACTTAAATCTTACCGAACCGAACCTGAACTTTGAAAGTTGGGTTCGATTCCCATCTCTAAGAAAAACGTGGAAAATGAAATAGAAAGAAGATGTGGAGAGATTTTAACTAAATAATACCTAATAGCAGCACGTAATAATATAGGTCCAATATTCTGTACAAAAGATACACTAGATTAAAATATGTACTGGATTAGCCTCCATCTTTGAGCATGACTGTCATAATTATAACCGAGTGAATCGTTAAATGTTGTGTCTGAACTATACAGAGGTGGTTATCCTTGTTTAGGAAAAATGTGCATTCAACAGACCCAAATCTTATAATATATTGTTTAGGAAGGGGAGAGTACTGCTCGTAATACGAATTTTATTCTCTCCCCTTAGTAAAAAAAACTCAGTTAAAAGGCTAAAAAAAAAAAAAAAAAAGTAAGGGTGTGGGTAAAGGGGCGGGCAGGAGAGGTCGCGGTTAATACAATTAGACCAGTTTGTGTCGCCACCAGTTCAGCCCCTGATACAATTAACGCCGGATTTTTTTTTGTTTGTATTTTATTTTTTGGTCGTCCATCTCGACTGACCGTGTGTACGTAATCCTTTAACCTCGCCGCCTAGCTCCCCCCCCCCCCCCGTTCCTCATCTTAATCTTATTAGGCCATTTGGCTACGGATCTTTTTTTTTTGGTTTTGTTACCCCCCCCCCATTTCACCACCACCTCTCCTCCCGCTTCTCTGTTTAAAGCGTTTGCTATGTCAGTGTTGTGTTCAAAGGGTAGTAAAAGGATCAACACACACTGACATGGCCATGGTTCAACGCATCACTCTAAGGCTTCTCCCCCCCCCCTTTTTGGTGTGCTCTAGTTTTTCTTTCATTCAGATATTTTTTGTTTCTTTCTTTCTCTCATCAATCTCAACGAATTTAATACATTGTCTGATTTGGTGACACACCGTTTGAAGAATACACACAATACCCCTCTTTCCCCCACATCCCCCACTACACAAACACATCCTTTTTACACATCTATTCAGGTCCTAACTTTGTGGAGGAACCTAGGTGGACCACGGTTGGGGCCTAGACGCTGATCTCAAAAACGACTCTGACGATTTTCCTAGAAATTTCACAATGGCTGTATATCATTGAGAAATAGAATTACTAGCCGCTGGTCACACTAGTTTAACCGTTATAATTTTTCAAAATAACAAAAAAAAAAAAAAAAGAAACAATTATAAATTTAGCTAGAGAACTAGGTCTAGATCTAAATCCAACGTTGGTTTTGAAAGGGCTATCGCGTTCTTAAAAGGACTATCGCGTTCGGGAATTTCCGAATGAAAAGTATTATTGATATGAGAGTTTTAGTAATTAATGTTCAGGAAAATTTCCGCGTCGTCTTTTGAGTCTAGATCGAAAGGCCAATCATTGTAATTGTTTATAGTTCGTCCATCGTGGTTCGATGATGACCACATAAGGGGGCTGCCGGACTCCACTGCTGCTCTGTATCAGTGGTGAATGACCATATGGCCTGAGTCGCCTGTGTGCAGGGTTGCAGCTACGGCTTCCAGTGTGCTCACACCTACCGCTTCACTGCTTGCCTGTCGCCACAGGATTTTGGTTTGGTTGTGTTTTTGGGGGAAGGGATGACAAGTGACTTGCGCTGGAATTTGGATTAAAGTGAGGAGGATTCGCGCAACACGTCGACCTCACTCTCTCGCCCTAAAACCCATCCTTTTCCGGAAGCAAGATTTGGTCAAGACGTCCGGGGACAAGTTTGGGTGCAGCGGATGACCAGAGACTTTCTGTGTGTCTTGTCCTGCTCTAGAGTGCTCCACAGCACTGTGCTGGTACTTGCCTTTTCTGTCCGAATTGTCTAGTTTTGTGACGTTACGCACAGGCGGACAAGTCCAGACTTCACATGCTAGGTTTGACAGAACACCAGTGTACTGAGTGCCATGGACACGTCATATACCCTCTACCTGGTTTAGCCCGCCAGTCAAAGCCGTTTCCGGGGTGTGGCCGCTGCGCATGCTACAGCTTCTTGGAGCCACATGTGAGAGTTGGGTACCGAATGGGGACCAAGAGTGAGCCAAGCTACCCTCAATAAGAGGGTACGACTCCCTGTCCACTAGAGGTGCTACCCCTCCTAGATACCCCATACACCCATAATAGTATAAAGTGTTTAGATCTATACATTCTCTTAACCAGGATTCTTTTTCGAGGGAAAAAGGGGGGAGGGCAGTGGGGTAAAAAAATGTTCCATTTTTCTTAAAATCTAACTTTCATTAGTTAGAGAATAGCAACCTCTCCAAAGTTGGATAAAGGAGTATTGTCTTTTTATTAAATGTTTTTCTTGTTAAAACGCTAGTTACTAGTAAATTATAAATAAAATAATACTAGAACAAAATAACGCAATAACGAAAAAAAAAAAAGAGGTCTAGATGTTTACACTATAATAAACATGGCATGTAATATATATATTGGCAGAACTGGGGTACTATGAGTTCTCGTTGAGGGGGGGGGGCGACTTATCTATGTTTCAACATCGCCTCTAAATTACTATTGTACCCTAGTGCTGCTGTTATATGTTACATATCATGTTTCTTATCATTTGTTTCAGCACCAAAGATACAAACGTCATTAATATCTATACACTAGAATACGCCACTTGCATGCTGATTGTTAGCGCCTAAAGCAGACAGGTTTACAAGAGCGCAGACGATTTTGAAGTGTTCAAAAAAGCCGCGAAGGATAGTTGAGCTCTTTGCTTTTAGGTCGTCAAAATATCCATATTTAATGCTAGAACAAAGATTTGTTTACGCGCCTTTTTAGGTGCGTCGTAAAACTGGAAAATTGATTAGGATTGCGAAGAGCGGACATTGTTTTGTATAAATGAGTGGACGACAGTGATAAGTCAATATACCACGCTTGACATTTTCGTATTTTTATTGTGTGTGTATGTACATAATATTATTTTCTCCCATCATATTGTTACGTTTTTCGTTAGGTTCCATTATAACTCCTCCACATTTCTGCTTATTGCTTTCTTTTCATTTTTTTGTCTTATCACATAGGTATTGCTTTTAAAGAGATTTTTTTTTTAAAGTAGATTAGTGTGATTAATATTATTATAAAAGTCCCTTTGTTAATTTTTGTTTGTTCCAGTAAAGTAGGTCAGAATATCTACTGATACTCTATTATCCCCCTTCTTCCCTTCCTAAACTCCCTCCATTGATTGAAGATTTCTATACTTATTGTTAATCACAGTTATCTGCTCTTTACTTACATTTTTTTTAAAATACACTTTAAAATAAATTTAAATATGGAGAAATGTCGAGGCTATATTTTGAAATAGGTCACGTAATGTCAAAGACGCTACATTGAAAGATTACCGTTGCCAACTAGATACTATAAATTACACGAAAGAGCGAGAGCTTAGATAAGTGATTCTACAATGCTAAAAATTATTTTAAAAAAAAAAAAAAGCTATATTAGTCTTTTTCTAAATTTTAATACCTCCATAGTCAGTACACCGACTACTTTGAGATAAAAAAAAAAAGCTTCATTTATAGAATTGTCTCCATTTATTAAAACCTTGAAACGAAAACACAAACTTTGATGTCTTTATCTACCTAGCGATGGAGTAGAAATGCTACAGAAAGATCCTAGGTATCACCTACTAACATTGCATCACACTCGAAGAGATTAGAAACAGGATTAATACAGAAATTTGACCCCATGATGACTTGCTAACTACAGTCACAAAGTGGCCATATCACAAGGTTCTCAGGGCTTGCAAAAGAACCTTCCTTCAAGGAACGGTATCAGGAAAAAGAACAAGAGTCAAACAGAGAGAGCGATATGAAGACAACATGAAAGAATGGACAGAGATTAACAGAGATTATATCCAAGACTAAAGACAGAGAGGAAAGGAGAAAGACGTTCAACAGATCGTGTGTGGTGCCCCAGCGGTTCAACAGACTAAGGGATGAGTAAAGGTGTCTATCTCTACTTTTGTACTAGGCATTAATTTATTTCCCCATAAAAATATTTAAGTGTATTTTTAATTTCTTTTACTTCCTAATTAATATCTAGCTCTTATCTTATCTTATAAAATACAGACGTTACTTCCAGAAGATGATTACGTCCTACGCGTGCTTAGGTCAATCTTGTCATGCATGTTAATCAATGACATAAATCCGTTTCGCCTTTCCATTTTCAGTAGGTTTTACTCAATTTCAATAATGTTTGCTTAAAAGTTTACTTTTAAAACTGTTTCAAGAGTTTTTAACGCCTAGGACGTAGTCTTCTTCTTTTTTTTTAAGTAACGTCTGTATTTTATAGAACGATGACCTAGCGCTCACTTCAATATGTTATTGTAAATGTTATTTCTAGTGGTAACAAATGTTTATTCCACCATCTTGACGGTATTAGCAATGCATTAATAATTTAATATGCAGATAACGTGATTGTGTGGAAGAACCAATCGCCAATTGTTTTCTATGTTTATTTCCTGTGTACAGTTTAAATATGCGTACTATTCTAGGAAGCAGAATTAAAATGAATATTCACAAGTATAAAGTTGTACACTCTCTCATACGTACAATCCACAATAATCCCTAATAAATATAAGATATAGTATTTATAATATATTGTTTATGTAGGAATTAAGCATTTAAGTTAAAATACTTATTTGTTTTGTAATTGCCTCTAGTTTTAATCTATTCCTGTCAGAAACACCTATGCTAGGGCTTGAACTCTGAACATTAAGAAACACGCACAACACCACCAGGCTGCTAGTTGTCATAACGGAGCGGTTATTTTACGTAAAAACGTACATTTAGAGACAGATACATAAAAAGAGGCGAGAGAAAATGAGGGCATTCATGGCTTCAATGTGGTTGGTCAATGTTTGGGGTAAGCACAAAGTCCTGGCAAAAGACGTCCATCTCCCCTCACCCCCCCCCCACCCCTCCTCACTCTAGTTGAGCGCTTGCACTGGGTGGTCAAGGTCGAACTGGCTTTTTAGCCGAGTGGATAAAAAAAGAAAACGGTGGGATTGATTTAGTTTTGATAATCGAATCAAAGTATTTGTCTGATCACCTAATCAGATTGGACTGAATGGCAACCCGCGGCTTGTCGCAGAACAGAATACAACGTCCCTTGCCAGCTCTTCGCAGTTCATCCTTTGGCGCCTCCTCTTTTTCTCCATTTTGGTTTTCGATGTGAAAGGTCAGAGGGCTTGGAGTCAAAGGTTGTAAAGTAATATTGTTTCATGACCTAGTTTTTAGACCTGGACATCTAGCTTTACTATACAGATCGCAGTTTATTTTTATCAAAGACCGGAGCTATGACTTTAGGTATAATACCGCGACAAGCTACACATTTTATTCTCACAAATTCGACAAGCTACAAATTTTATTCTCACAAATTTCGGACGTTTCTTCAGAGATGTAGATTTTGACGTCCTGTCTATAACGGTAAGTAATGAAGGCGGGCTGAGGCTCGAACTCTGAACATTAAGAAACACGCACCACACCACCAGGCTGCTATTTTGTCAGAACGGAGCGGCTATTTTAAACGCTACATAAATACAACATGTTTATTTCTAGGAAATATGAGCACAATTTATTTGTCAATACCTATTTCGAATGTGTGTTATATTTATGTATTTCATATCAATAGGCCTATAATTTAAATAAAAACTACAATATGGTCTATTTTTACTAAACAATTATACAACTGTAGCAGAGTGTTATTATTATTATTATAACTTTTGCACAGCGTATCTTTCAGGCTGTAGAATTCTCAGCGCGCTTTGGTCTAAACTCATTAGTGAACTTGGGGTGGGGGGGGGGTGAAATTTTCTGTGTTGCTATTTGGCTCTCAGCCAACACAAAACTAGAATCATCTCAGCCAACACAAAACTAGAATCATCTCAGCCAACACAAAACTAGAATCAATTTAAAAGAACAATAAGTTAATTAATTATTGGTAATTCATTATTTTGTTTGGTATCGAACAAGGGAAAGAAACTCTGCTTGACTGATGCGTCGGTATAAGTTGAATGAGTCTCCTTTTATACTTTGTGTCGAGAATTATGTCGTCTCTTCAAAGTTTGAAAGTAGCAATAGAAAGGCTTGAAATTTCTATTTTCATAAGCAATTTTCTAGCACAGTGGTTAGTGTATTGACTTGAGGATGCTTGTTCCCTCGAGTTCGAATTCAAGTCGTACAACTTTAAAAAAAATGTTTAAATATATTTTTAAAGCTATCACGGTAACTTTCACCCAGAAACCCCTTTCTTTACCCTCCCCCCACCCCCCTTCCTACCTAGTCCAGACAAGTGATAGGATCATACCACAGTGACAAAGCTAAAAGCATGAAATCGTGCTACATAAAAACAATTGCTAAAATATTTCTAATCGCACAGATTTATTATTGTTACTTTAGATCTGCTCCAAATTTAATTAAATGACTGATCCAAAAAAATAACTGATACAATTACACTTGATGTAAGCTTTGTCGTTTTTGGCTAAAAAAAAAAAGTATTTTTTACATTTTTCTTGTCTGGTCTTCTGTTGTACGATGTCTATAAGTTTTGTGATCTTACGACTGGTGTTGCTCTAGTCAATATTCATTTGTTATATGTCTTACTTACGGGTCTATTTGGCGTCAGTTCAGTTTTTTTAACGTTTTCTTGAGTTTTTTTTTTTTGTTTTTTTTTAACTATGTCTGTTAAAAAAAAACAAGATTACAAATAGAAACCTTCAGTTCAATGCGATCATATTTCAGAAGTCTTCATCAAACTACTTTTTTTTTTTTTTTTGCTCTATCTCTCAATCAATCATCTCTTTGATGCGTCGACATTTTCTTTACATCTTTGCACGGACGGATCAGGTTCCGCCCTCTCCTCCGTCCGTCTTATTGGGGTTTTGAAAAGCCAATTCGGAAAATTAAGCGCAATATTGGCCGTGTAAAGGAACCTATTTAAGTAATGGCGGCTTCTCGTGGCATGTTGAAGGCGAAGCAAACTGGCAGCTTCCTTCTGAACGCCATGCAAACGCGACAGCTAATCTGGCCAACTTTCCTGTTCCTTTTCTTTAGTCACGCCCACACAATCCGGCGCGTGATCAGCCGCGCTTGCGCATTTCGGAATAAAAACTCGACACTTCCGTTATCGGAATCACTGATGGAATAGGGAGTGCAAGAATCGAAGATTGTAGCCTTTTATTCAATTTTTTTTTACCCTTCTAATCATTTGTACATTTCTTAGTGAATATATTCTGGGCTATGTTTTGTAAGGAAGCTACTTCCCATTTGATGTAATTAATTTATTGATACCCATGTACCTAGTTATTTATGAAACCCCAGCGACGTGTAGACTTATTGTTCTTTTAACAAGGACATCGGGTCGATTCTGTGGTTGGCCCAACCACTTCCCAGTGGCGTAGCTGATCTTTTCTCACGTAATGGGGATCTATAAATAGAATTAAACGCTAAGTGCTGAAGACATTGTCTTCGATTCTGAAGATAAAGGATATGTTGGAATATTTCACGTGACCACTCGAACCCAGTTTCGACCTACATATTTTACCCCAACTTATGCAGACAAAGCTGTTATCCTCCGGAGTTTGTATAAGTTGTTTTTTTTTCGCCTTCAACGCCTATCTTCAGCAAGGCCTTTTTTCTGGGTCTCAAATGTGTGCCCTGCAACCTACATTAGAGCTCTCCAGCTGTCTCATTCAGAAGTTATCTACTGCCAGCTGCTTTCCTCTATTCCAGTGAGGTCAAAATGACTAAATCTATTGGCCTATCAATAGAATATTATAAAGTCTCGTATATTTATATATTCACTTAACCAGGATTTTGTCTCGGGGGAGAGGTGAAGGATGTGGCCGGGTAAAAAATGTTCCCTTTTTTAATTCTAACATTCAATAATAGTGGCGTAGCAAGGGTGGGGTGAGGGGGTCCGAATTCGAAGGTCCCGGACTGTGTGGCTTTTTCCTTTAAATAAACTTTGTTTAAAAAAAAAGTATTTTTTTATACTGTAAAAAAAAGTAATGTTCCCTTTCAGACCTTGTGGTCTATAGGGTAGATGATATTAAAGGTCATCTATTTCCGAGGTTTAAGAGGGTGTCATGTGGCAAGCACAACGACCTTTTAGCTTGGTGGACTCAGAGGCGCCCAAAGATCCCGAAATTAAAAATTCCAGTTTTCACCAGGATTCGAACCCGGGACCCCTGGTTCGGAAGCCAAGCTCTTTACCACTAAGCCACCGCGCCTCCTTCATACTGAGATCAACTGAAAATAGTTTTATCACAACTGCCAATCGCTTCTTGAAAGTATAATGGTAAGTATACAAGTC
Organism: Biomphalaria sudanica; assembly: GCA_036873155.1. Classification (NCBI taxonomy): domain Eukaryota; kingdom Metazoa; phylum Mollusca; class Gastropoda; family Planorbidae; genus Biomphalaria; species Biomphalaria sudanica. The sequence goes on from JAZGLO010004016.1 coordinate 1,625,975, forward strand.
CCAAGGACAATGTCATCCAGTTAATTTAATCATTGGATAACGAGGAAATGAAAGTTTCAATAGTATCTGACAGTATTGTTCGTGAACTCAAGAGACTGATCACGTCGGTCAACGTTAGATCTCAGTAGCCCCCTAGAGATTGAGACAAGTTAATGGAATTGAACCTCCTACCACAATTCTATTTTGATGTTCCTTCCCAAAGTATGTTCGAAGAACAGAAGAAAGCCTCTATTTGATGGCAAAGCAATAATGATTTGATTCAAAGACTCTAATAGTAGATGGTGAATATGGTGTAATAATTCTAGAAGTAATCTATGATGCTGTCCATTGAGAACAGCAGCGGAACTGAGACGAATGGAAAGAAGTTGTGAACGTGTCAACATTGGTGCTCCAACGTCTAATCTTTCGACTCAGGACCGGACACAACAGAATGCGACAACACATGAAACCAGTGATATCTGTCCATGTGGAGTATCACCAGAGAATGCCGACCAAGTCCTACAAAACTGCTCTCTTTACCAAGAGGCCCGTATAAGACACTGGCCCCAAAACACCCCAATAGAAAGAAAACTATAGTCCTATGGAGAGCTCCCTGATTTGGAAACCACTGCGCAGTTCATCTCATATATTGGTCTAGTCATCTGATCGCTCCAACATAAAAATGAGAACGAAGAAAAAGAAGAAGGTGCTCCAACGATCTCAGCACAAAGTTACGAGATAGCAGAAAATAAATGCTTTAAGGTGGAGAGTTCCTAATATCACCATACACTGTTTTTCGACTAAAAAACCCCTAATTTACTACTGTAGATGAACTAATTTACGACTGTAGTACACTAATTTACAAATTGATTACAGAAACGGCCAATGGCAAACAGCGGGTGAAATATTGTGACGCTGCTTAATCTTTGCACTCAAAATTTATATACAATATACATGCAGTAAGCAAAAAGACAACCATAGCTTATCTTTTTTTTTTTTGACTTAACAAAGGTAGCCTAGGAACTTTTAACATGCTTCACTCCTCATGAATTTTCACTAAGCTTGATACCCGTCCACGTGAACATTCATCATAGTTCACCACCTATGAATATTTACCATGTTTCAGTCCCCATGAACATTTATAATATTTATCCCTCATAAATATTCATCATGCTTCACCACCCATGAACATACACCATGCTTCACCAACCATGAACATTCACCATGCTTCACCATCCATGAGCATTCAAGATGCTTCACCACTCATGAACATTCACCATGCTTCACCACCCATGAACATTCACCATGCTTCACCACCCATAAACATTCACAATGCTTCACCACTCATGAACATTCACCATGCTTCACCACCCATGAAAATTCACCATGCTTCACAATCCATGAACGTTCACCATGTTTCACCACCCATGAACATTCACCATGCTTCACCACTCATGAACATTCACCATGCTTCACCACTCATGAACATTCACCATGCTTCACCACCCATAAACATTCACTATGCTTCACCACCCATGAACATTTACCATGCTCCCCCCCCCCGCCCATGAACATTTACCATATTTCACACTCCATAAATATTCACCATGTGTTACAACCCATGAGCTTTCATCATGCTTCACCACCCATGAACATTCCATTAACATTCACTGTGTTTTACAAACCATGAACATTCACCATGCTTCACCACCCAAGAACATTCACCATGCTTCACCCCCAATGAACATTCACCATGCTTCACCCATAATGGACATTCACCTGCTTCACCACCCATGAACATTCACCATGTTTTACAACCAATGAACATTCACCATGCCTCACCCCAAATGAACATTCACCATGCCTCACCCCAAATGAACATTCACCATGCTTCACCCCCAATAAAGATTCACCATGCTTCAACACCAATGAACATTCACCTTGCTTCCCCCCCCCCATGAACATTTACCAAATATTTCACCCCTCATAAACATTCACCATGTTTTTCAACCAATGAACATTCACCATGCTTCCCCACATTTCATCACACATGAACATTCACTATACTTCAACACTCCTAAAGAACATTCACCATGCTTCACCACCCATGAACATTCACCATGCTTCACCCCTCATCATGAACTTTAATCCCCCCCCCCGCCCCTACTCACGGCGCGTTCCTTTCCTACCCCATATTTCCGAAGGGTTCTGAACGTCGCATTTATGATGAGAGCTGTTTCACTCTTTTTGGAACTGTTAGAGTTACATTTCCATTCTGCACTGACCCACGTACCCAGCAACGACTTCCGAGATATCGAGTTCTCGTCCTTTAATGAAATAATCATAGCGCACGAGATAGACGCCATAATACTCGAGCGGGTCGCACGAGGACAGGCGCAAGGGGGGACTCCTGGACTCTCCCAGAACCATTCCCTGTGGACAATTATTTCGCGTTAATTTCCAATTCTTCCATTAGCAAAATTCACTTAAATCTCCGAGAACTAAATATGGCTGCTGTCGAGTGCTTGGTCACGTCAGTTACCGCGAGAAAGGACAGAGAAGAAAAAAGAATACAGAGAGAAAAAAAAACCTCCGGAGACTTCCCCCCATAATTCGATTGCTCTGTCGTCACTTCCTGTCCCCACGGGCAAAGGGAATTAAATATTGGAGATATAGTAGATGGGAACTGTGAAGAGCAAATATGTATGCACGTGTGTGTGTGTGTGTGTCTGTGTGTGAGAGGGAGTTGTTTTACGTCTGTGTGTGTCTGTGCGTGTGTGAAAATTGTACTTCAGCTTTCATATCTCATGAACTCTGCAACCGTTACAGCAATTCTGATTTAAAAAAAAACAACAGATAATGCAGTTTTTTCACAAACCCCAATCCGCGGAAACCTGAATAGGTGTTTAATAAAGTACTGGAATAGTTAAATAGTAGGCCACCAAGTCAATTAATTTTTCTCAAAAATAAGCAACGCGTTCCTCTAAAAAATCAGAATGTGTGAAGTGTTCCGTTAAGGAAAAAGGTATGTGAAACACTGAGATAAAGAATGGGAGCGATACGAATTGGCATAAAGCCGTAGAAGCGATCCTAAACTAAAGTGTGAGAACCATTGGAGACAGACGTATAGTGCCAACGTTCTTGTTTCATACAAAATATCGAAACTTAAGTACAGAAAAGCAGCAATAATACGGTGTAATGTTCCCAAGAAACTAATGTTCCCAAGAAACTAATGTTCCCAACAAACTAATTTTCCCAACAAACTAATTGTTCCCAATAAACTAATGTTCAAAAGAAACTAATGTTCCAACAAGCTAATGTTCCAAACAAACTAAGGTTCCCAACAAACTAATGTTCCAACAAACTAATGTTCCCAAAATGGTAGTGTTCCCAAAATGGTAGTGTTCCCAAAATGGTAGTGTTCCCAACAAGATAATGTTCCCAACAAGCTAATGTTTCAAACAAACGAATGTTCCCAACAAACTTAATGTTCCTAACAAACTTATGTTCCCAAAAAGGTAGTGTTCCCAACAAGCTAATGTTCCCAACAAGCTAATGTTTCTAACAAGCTTCTGTTCAGGGGCATTTTACGTCTCTAGAGACGATCTTTTCCCTTTGCAACTTCTTGTGTGACTAAAGAGGCCAATCCTTGATATACAGCTGCGATTACAGGTTGGGCATTTGTAATCACCTGGCGCCGTTGCATTTTCACCCTTCTTTCTGCTGCTGTTGTGTATGGCATCTGCAATCCGAGACCCTTCCTTTATGCTCTCTATCTCCATGTGGATCTATCCAGTGCCACTTTTCCAAGCTGCTAGTGTCGATTCTGAAGAGCTTCATGTTGCGTTTGCATACATTCGTATACCGTAAGAGTGGGCGACCAGCGGCTCTCCAACAGAATGTCTTGTGGAAGTCGACCTACTGGCATTCTACGTTCTACGAACGTGGCCAAGCCAGCCAAAGCATGGTTGTGTTCCAGTTCCCAGCATGGTACTGTTTGCAGCAATAAAGCTACCAAAAGTCTACCTGCCTCTGAAATCGGACACGGTGAGGACTTTAAATATCCGCGTATCTAAATAACTCGTACAGGGAAGCTAGGAAGCGTGGTCGAGAGGCCAAGTGCGCTTGAGCTTGGCTTGGTTTGGCTACCTCGAAGGGGGCTCGAGGTTCGACACCCCGACTCGGGCAGAGTTGTGTTACTGAGCGCCTAAAGGCAGCACGGAAAACCAACTCCTACATACCCCCTCCCCCCCCCCCCCCCACTGGTCCACAAATGAGATTGGACCAAAAGCGCTCTGAGCATGCTATAAACATGAAAGTTATATAAAAGCGCTATATAAAAGCTATTAGTGCTAATTAGTGCTATATAAAGGCTATAATAATAATGTTTAGGCTTTAAACTCTGCCCTTATACCAAAACAATTTTTGAGAATCCTCAAATATAATCTCCCTCGCCCCCTACCCTTGTTGTCAGTTCCTAACACTATTCCAGAATTTCAGGATTTTAAAAAATTGTATGACGCCTCCCCCCCCCCCTTCACTAATAGAACTATTCCTTGTTTATTTGCATGATAATCTTACCAAAAGAATCATGCAATTATTAATAGCAGTCGACAAGGGGCGTGTACTCTTGTGTTTCGGTAATGGAATTATCTTTTATCCAATTACTCCTCCTTCTGAAAGATGAGTTGGTGTTAATATTATTATCATCATAATCGGACATCACTAATGAGGCGATTCATCAAAGCACTGGGTGAACTAATGGTATTATGTGATTAGATCTATAACGCCAAAGACGATAAGTTGCCCCACGAGCATCGTCTGCGCAGCAGGGAGCTGATAGCGAACGAAAAGAAGCTAAGCAAGCAGAATAAGTATTGAAAAATGTTCTGGGGCATCAAATGTGTTTCTTTTTTTTTTTTTTTGAATGGGGATGGGTTAAAATATTGCTGAAACAAAACATTTAGCGACTTAAAAATATTTCCTAAATTAACATTATTGACTCTCATTGTGCACATTGGGTCAAAATAGCATGATGCATAATTACTTTTAGCGACAGCTTAAAGTGAAAGTAATTTGAGTAAATTTAATTACCATGAACAGTATAAACAAATGATATTCTGATACTAGTGTGTCCACATCCTATAACATTGTAATAGACAAAGACTCTACGATTATTTTAAATTCATCATAATCTTCATCAAACTCCATTAGAGTGAGGGCTTGAGAGGCTCAAATCCTCTCTTGCAAAAGCCCTGGACAGAAACCTTGCTGTCTTGCGTAGTGCATAAATGTCACCATACAGGTCGAGAATTTTGGGTTTCCCAGACCTGTCGAGACGGAGATCAGCAAGTCTGGGACAGTCAAACAGAATATGAGGCACGGTTTCCTCTTCTTCCCCGCAGCGGAATTTGGCCTAGCCGCGAGAAATATGAGCCAACAGGACAGTGGCCTGTCCTGCACTGTGCTATAATAGCTTGCTCAGGCCTGGACAGCCTCCACCATGGGGAAGTGCGGTCAGGGCACCTCATGCGCTCCCAGACTCCACGGGCTTTTTGGGACTTGTCCCAGCACTCAAACCACTTTTTCATTTCTGTTTTTTTTTTTTTGTATTATAGCCAGGGCTTGATGAAAGCTTGCAGCCTGTTCAGTGGGTGGAATTTGCCCTCCATGGTGGACCAAGGAGTCTGCAGTTGTGTTGCCAAGACATTAGATTCCACAGAAATTTAGATTCTTTAAAAAACAAACTTAAAGGTATGTTAGCTATAAAGGTTGTAATTTACAACCTAGTCCAGATGAATTGATTTGAACAAGGCTATAGTTATAGAAACGCATGTATAATTTGGCACAAACTAGAATAAAAACATGCAATCCTTCTTGACAACAAAATAAATTAAAGTGTTAATTATAAATATGTAGAATTTCATATATAGTTTTGTAATAAACGAAATACAAATGTATTGGCATTATCTCTCAACTCTGTGAAATATAATTGTTATCACCATCTAGGCTCAATACCTGTCTCTTATTTATCCCCATCTAGTCTCTATACCTGTTTCTTATTTATCCCAATCTAGTCTCTGTACCTGGCTCTTATTTATCCCCATCTAGTCTCCATACCTGTCTCTTATTTATCCCCATCTAGTCTCTATACCTGTCTCTTATTTATCCCCATCTAGTCTCTATACCTGTCTCTTATTTATCACCATCTTGTCTCTATACCTGTCTCTTATTTATCCCCATCTAGTCTCTATACTTGTCTCTTATTTATCCCCATCTAGTCTCCATACCTGCCTCTTATTTATCCCCATCTAGTCTCCATACCTGCCTCTTATTTATCCCCATCTAGTCTCCATACCTGCCTCTTATGTCGTCCGCCTTTACTCCCTGTTCAAACACCTCGCGTAACGTTTTAAAAATAAACTTAAGGAAATTTCCAATTATCTAAAAATAGCAGCTTAGCTCAATGTAGGCTACATGTATTACCCCCGTCCATACACATACACTTCACTACAAAAAAAAAAACAAAGGAGAGGAGGACAAAAAAAGGATCTACTTAAAAGAGCTTCCTACCTGGACACGAGCCTCGGACAGTCCCAGTCGCTGGCTTAGCTCCTCTCTCATAAATGCATCTGGATAGTGAGTCTCGTCAAAGAGCCGCTCCAGCTCGTTGAGTTGCTCGAGACTGAAGTTCGTCCTTGACCTCCTTTGTTTAACCTTCGGTGTGGCGTCGTCTGACTCATCAGTCACGTGACATCTATTTGGAGAAGTGCTGTCACGCTTTACTGGATAGACAAAGACGAAAAGAAAAGAGCGAATTCAATTGGGATAAGCAAGTGGGAAGTATTTTTTAGCGGTCACAGAAAGGGGAATACCGCTATTAGTTTTGTGTTGTGTGTCTGTCCTTTAGTCCCGTTTAGACCTCGTAAACTAGAAAAAATATTGAAAATCCGACATCATGATATTTTAGATCTTTCTGATCCCTGAAAGCGAAAAAAATAATTTTTAAAATCAACTCAATTTTTTTTTTATTGTATTATTAAATTAAGTACTTTCTGTTATACTAACAACCTAAATTAAAAAAACAAAAACATGTATAATTTTTTTAAAGAGCAAATAAAAAATCCATTTAGTATGCATATACGTGGAATATTGAACAATTAATAAGTAGTGTTTCATATTATAATCGATAAGTGGAACCGGAAGGTGGCCAAGAATTATGATTGAGCATCTTGTGAAACTATCAAATTGGAATCTATTGAGACAATATTTTAAAATTTGTAGCTGTGTATGTATTTTTACAAAGCTTACATCAACTCATTCTGTCTGTCAGTCTGTCTGTGTGGTAAAAAGTTTGTACAGGTTATTTTGCCTGTACCAAATCTAGACTCAAGCTGATATTTTGCACAATTATTTCTTTCACCTGACAAAAAAGAAAGAATTAATTTAAAAAAAAAACATTAGTTAAAAAACTATTTTTTTTCCGTGCGCATGCGTAAATATGGCTTTTGGGGGGGTATGGGGGTGTATATGAAGATGAAGAAAAAACAACTAAATAGTGACGTATTTTAAAAGTTTATTTATAGTAGATTTATCCTCTACTCTTAAGCGAGCAATTCTTGTATATATATTTATATATATAAACATTTTGTTTAGAAAACGGCTCTAACGATTATCTTTAAAATTGCAAGGTACGTGCATATTAGTCAGAAAAAATTTCCCAACTCATTGGCCACATCGGGAAAACTCGAGGTCGACCGTTATATCGGCTTGAAAATGTCTCATGATCGAAAAATTAATTTTGGCTAGAATGTTTTTTGAATGAAAATTAACCGTGACGTGAACGGGAAAAACGCTGCTTGCGTCACTAGGCTTACTGCAGTACACTCAAGTATTTCTTTGCAAACAAGAACATGATTAGTTATTGTGTTTTGAAGGCTTTATAAATTGATAACACTTGAATGGCCTAGAGAGGTGTAGATACCGTGTACTTTGTTGCTTATTTTGCTGGTGACCTTCAGCTGTTCTATTTCAGCTGAAGCAAGTTGGCGCCTAAGATGGTCTTTTAAGCGTTTCGGTATTACGTCATCCATTTTTTTAGCTCACCAAAAAAAGACTGCCTTTGGCATGCGTTCGTCTGAGATTCGTCTTCCATACAGGATACCGCTCTGTCCAGCGTAACTGACGGACTTAAAGAATTACCTCTATTCAAAGGCCCCGGGTACACATTTGAGACCAAAGAAAATCTGCTGCCGAGAACAGAGGCAGACGCGAAAAGAAAATCTTAATCGACCACCGGTTGACAATGGTTATGCTTGCCCTGGATGTGGCAAAATATGTAGGTCACAGCTGGGGCTGAGTAGCCACGGGAAATACTGCAATCCTCATTAATCTTCGGAATCGAAGACAAGCCTTATTATTATTTTTTTGCTGGTGAATTATAAAGCATGTGTTCGTGCTTTGTGTCTACTGTCCCGTACCAAAACAAAGGAAATGGTCAAAACACAGCTTCTCTACTCCTTACATGCTCACACTGAACATGATATCTAGCCAGCTGCAGCCTCTTTTTAATTAACTATAAACCTCGGTAAATAGCATGGGGTTACGGCGTGGTGACGAAAGCCCAGGAGAGTTCTGAATGGAGGGATGTGTAAAAGCAGGCCATATCCCTCCACGGGCTGTAGCACCACTGGGATGGATGGATGGATGACAAAAGCCGGTATGAACTTCTTATTGTCCAACAGTCAGGCTGGGCAGGGCACGTATCCCGTATGGGGGACGAACATATTGTTCGGCGTAACAAAGGTGCCCCACGGAAACGTTTCTTTAGAAAACTAATGCAATGATTTAAGTCTATTAAGTAAAAATGCGCCATTTTACTTTGTCACAAAATGCCTGTTTTACCCTAAACGTAGAGATGTGCGTCACTTGATGTTTCGTACAAAAGACACAATGAATATACTAATTCCATAAGTAAATGTCTGAACGTAACCATCTAAGAAGTTACACTGCAAAGACTTTCTTCTAAGCCAGTAATAGTAGACCTACAATAGTTTTACACAAAAGATGTATTGTAAAACTATAAGACTTAGGTGAGCTGTGGTTGGTCTAGACTATAGGAGGACTTAAGAGACTTTATATTTAACCGCCATGTACAATTACATTTAGAACTAACAGAACACTAAAGCAACTCTTCAGATTAGTAGTCTTTATCTGATCGTTCATTTTCGTAATTACAAAAATATTCCCAAAATGACTTAGGAAATTATTTAACCGAGCGAGGCTCGGCCACCTGATATTTTATGTAATGAGACACCGTGCTCATAAATGTGAATTAAGGAAGTAGAACTTCGTATCGATACCATTTATACAGAATAAGTCCGTACATTAGTGTATCAATTTTAGACTACAAAATTATCTAAACTTTGTTTACACATCTACTTTTAAAATACAAAATTGATATATAAAACTTAGCTGTTATATTATTCTGATAGCAAATTCGTATTCTACACATTTTAATTTATTAAAAGTAAACAAGTGTTAATAATCGATATTTTTTTACCAAAATCGAGGTTTTTCTCACTGTGCAACCCCCTTAAGGAATAAAAAAGCTATACACTTTTTTTTTATACTCTTGAAAAGAAAAATGTAATGAATGCTCTTATTAATTTTTTTTTACAAATGACTTGATTCGCTGTAAAAATATTGATAATGTATATTATCACACATCACATCTCCCTTGTCTAATGTCAGGAAGAAAAATGCGAATGAAAAAAAAACAAAAAACGGGCGGACCGTCGCTCAAGAGGAGCTTTGGGGGAACCAGAATTTTTGCTCACCTCCACCGTTGGGCGTAATTAAAGAGGCGACCGCCTTGCGGCCGACAATTGGTGCTCGTTAAGGCGCGAGGCACCCTGCAATTTTGCACTAATGGCTGCTAATATCCGGGCTCCTATTAGTATTACCCATATCGCCCCATTTCTCGCGCTGGCGCGTGGCTTTGGCGAGAGGTCAAAATTATACGGTTGGAAAATGCCTGATGAACGCACCGCATCGAAAAAAGACTGCTCAGAAAAACCACGGCGTGGTGGAGGCTTGGGAGGGAGGGGGGTATAAGGATTAGCTAGAAAGAGGAGAGGAGGAAAACGCTTGGAGGAAGGAGGCGGAATGTTGACCCTTTTTTTTAGCGGACAAAAAAAAGTACGCTAACTTTAAATAACATAAATCATTTGAATCATTTCATTCATCCATGATTATTATTAAATACATCTTTTTTTTATATCGAGAGGATTCTCAAATAGACAGAACAAATTGATACAAATTGTTGGGAATTAACCCTTTACACCCTGTTGCTCTTCAGACATTCGGTGATGAGAACAAACTACATCCGAGAGTTTATGTCGGCATCGCGCTGACCTTATTAGTCGTTGCCTGGAGACGTCATTCATACCGGAAGTCGTAGACCCCTCTTTCTCCATTAGAACCAAAAATGGAAGCGAAATCATTTTATTAAAATAATTCTATAATTAACATTTCAGAAATGTATGAAAGTGGAAATTTTTTTTTTTAGAGACATTGTAACTGCCGTTTATAATATTATTACTATTATTATTTTTTAAAACTATTATAACTATTATTATTGTTATTATTATTATTACTTTAATTACATTTTAAATGCAACTCAGAAAGTCTGGGATTCATTATTATTCACAATTCGGTGGCAGGGTGATAAAGAGATTGGTTTCCTAACGAAGGGTCCTAGGTTCGAATCCTGAAGAAGATTGGGATTTTACTTTTTGGGATCTTTAGGGCTCCTTTGAGTCAAATGTAGTTGTGAAACAGATAGGCTATTGTGAAACATCAGGGTGACATGTCAACACAGCTCTCTGAGGCTCTTTTAATTTACCTTCGATCCCACCACCAAAAAAAAAAATGTTTTGTGTTCATTTTGACATTGGTGGATTTGGGTTCGACTTCAAAGCATCTTCTGATATTCAAACCCAAAACCTGTGGAGTTGGATGTCTATTTATCACCCATCTACCAGCGCTATGGGGTAATAGCGTTCTTAGCGGTGAATGTAATTTAAAGAAATAAGTCAATCTAGTTTCTTCTGTGTTAACAAGCTATGAATGTACCCAGATGTTCGCTTATATATATAAAAATCAACCAATAATCACAGTTAAGAAAAAACACAAATCTTTCAAGCTTTCAATACACATGATAAAAGTAGAAGTACCCATTTCTGACTTGGCGATTTTTAGGGGGCAGGTGATGTAAATTTCAACTGTTTCAATGAGACCTTTACGGGGGGTGTCATGTGGCCAGCGCAACGTCAACCCTTAACTTCCCTGAACATGTCAGATATCATAGAATGTTGGGTGGACTCAAGTCTCTCTTAAGGGCGTCCGAAAAAGTCTAAGCTCAAAATGCCAGTCTTCATTGAAACTCGAACTCGGGACCCCTAAGATGGTAAGTAAAGCGCTTTCCCACACAACCACAACGCCGCAAATACCTCCGACATTTTCTAGGAATTTAAACCCAGCTGTTTGTCAACCGTACGGATAGAACTGAAAACAATACCAACCTCTTCACCAGTACTATCCCCACCACCACCTTACAGTCAAACACTGACATTCTCTCTCTCTCTCTCACACACACACACACACCACACACAATGTATTTTTTTTCTTCTCGTCTGCTGTGTTCACTTTCACACAATCTTTTCTTTTTTTTTCTTTTCGATTTCTCTCCCCCTGCCTTCAATGAATCTGGGCGTGGCTTGTGTTGACCCCACTGACAGCCGAGGTTCAATTAATGTGCTTCAGCGGACAAGACAGTAGAAATTTGCTCTAATGAACGAATCATTGGCTAGAAATACAGCCTCAATGACGGGAGTTCCTCTCGCTGGAAAATTAGGACAGAAGGGGAGCAATGAATTGGGGCGAAAATTGAACTCCCCCCCCCCCCAAATAGGAAACAATAAAAAAAAAAGATTGGAAAAGAGGAGGGTGGGGGAGGATTTGAAAAGTTTGAAAAAATCTGAATTGGTCTCAATCTAGCACAGAGATAGGCTACTGTTGTAGTTTGTAAAAAAAAAACACACAAAAAAAAAGAATAATCTATGTATATCCTATTTTATTTGTTTCTGTTGTGTTATCTTTATATGAGAAAAGAGTGGTATGCCGTAAAGATTATTATAGGTTGTGTTTGATCTAGTGGTTTAATTGTGTTATTTTGTTAACTACAGCTGAACCAGGGACACCTAGGCGTAGCGAGACCTTAGGTAGATTCTAGCCAGTTGTAAGTATAAATAGAATAGGAAAGCTTTCACATATTTGGAGGCTCGTTTATTTAGCTACTTGACTTAGTCTTGGAAGACATTAGGCAGAACTGTGGCTTGCCATTGTGGAAAGGGCAAGGATCGAGATGGCCGTGAAGTGTTTGTGCTCATGTGCAACGGTGGAGAAAAAAACAAACTAAGTCAATCAGGCGTCTCGATCAAACACAGAACCTTTAATAATCTTTACGGCATATCACACACAAGCTGGACTTTCTCTAACAACAAAACACACTTCCGGTCATTCGCGCAATTGTAAAAATAGATTATACATATACACACATACATGACACGGGTATTGTATAATGCCGTTTTTTTTTTAATTGCTTAGGATTGGCGTTTTCCATATTGAATGACACCCAAAATGAAAATTTTGTCCATATATTTCAGGAGATTTTTATAAGTTTTCAAAAGATTTTAATAATTTCCGGAGATTTCCAGTACTTATTTTTTAGTATATTTTACAATTTCAGGAGATTTCCAGGAGCTCCTGTTAAATCAGAAGGCTGAGGGAAATGTGTTTTAAGTTCTAAAATTGTTTAATTTAATAATTTACACCTAGAATTAGTGCGGGTCCTATGAAAGTGCGGGGCCCACTGCGGTCGCATAGGCTGCAGTGGCCTATGGCCGGCCTGCAAAATAGCGGCATATGCTACTCCTAGGATTGACCACTTGTAAGAAAATGGACATACATTTTATGTATTTTATTTTTATGAATTACGAACTGGTGAAAAAAAAAGTGACTTCATCTGAGAAATATTTGATAAACATGATATAGTAGTTTTACAGTCGAAGCAGGACGTTTTGGCGACGCCAGTTTGGCGACGCCGTTTTGGCGCCAAGGGACGTTTTTGGCGCGAAATACATTATGCACGTTCATTGTATTATTTCTTTTAAAAGAATTATGCATATTTATGTTTTGCATGAGTGTTTGTGTTAAGACATATTTTTCACGTACAGAATAAGAAATGTATTTGTTTAACTATACCTGCGTCAATTCGAGATGTGTCACCCAAATCACCCCTACCCAATTTCTCAAAATATATTCTCTCAAAGTATCTTAGTGTCGTGAATTTGTTTCTATCTATTGTCGCCCCTAGTGTTTGTTTATATTTGTGGATTCACGTTAGAGTTTGTACTGACCACATTCCGTGTCTTGATATGTACTACGTGTAGAGTTATGGTCGTCATTCAGCGTAATAGAGCTTTAGATGTTAACATGGTTTTTGTTATATGAAAGTATTACACTAATGTCAAATGCAAAAAGTTGTCTATTGGAAAGAAATCGAGAAATGTCATCCAGTGCGATTAGCAGAACTCACATATAACTAAAGGGGAGGGGATAGCATGTCATTACCATTCAGGAATCTGACTTATTATAGGCCTATAGTCATGAAATAAGCAAAACTTTTATAATTATTAAAAACAATTCGCTGGACGGTGATAGAATTCCTATTATGGTAGAGTGAAATAAATACGCTATAAATACGTTATAAACGCTACGTGCTTATTAAATTATCGTCAAATTATATCTCGCGCTAAAACGTCCCCAGAGCCAAAACGGCTCGGCCAAAGCGGCGGCGCCAAAACGTCACGTACCGACACAAAAATACTGTGAGAATCACTCAGATTATCAGACTGTACCATTTATAAGATGACAAAAGGGGACAGAGCCTTACAAAGTAGGACAGAAAAAAAAAAGAGAATATAAAGTGAACTTTAAAATCTAGGTTAACAGTGTATTAGTGTATTGAATAAAATAATGTCAGTAAATGATATACTGTAAAACGGTACCTTACTTTGTCATACTCTGTAAGGCTCTGTCCCTTTTTGTTATCTTATAAATGGTACAGTCTGATAATCTAAGTCAGTGAAGCCCAAAATACGGCCCGCGGGCCAGATGCGGCCCGCGGCGTGGTTCCATCCGGCCCGCCGAAATGTCTGCACAAAGTGTAGAAAATCCGCTATACCCCCCCCCCTACCTTTTAAAGAAAAAGTTAAAAAATGTCTCTTTACCTACGTTAGGCCCCTCAATTTTTCTCCGCTTGATTGGTACCATGACCAACATTTGTGCGTAACTTTATGAGAATAGACTCTTAATGTCGAATTAAAAAAAAAATAAAAAATTGTAAGGACCTTTCCTTTTTGGCAGAACATGATAATAGGCCAATATATTTGAGTTGTAAATAGAGTGTGGCAATTGTAAAACAAATTTGACGTCGTATATTATCATATCATATTTTTAGTAGAGAAATGAACCTCTTTCCTGGCGCTTGAAAAAAATAAAATATCCCATTAATAAATGTAAGTACCAGATCCACGGGTTTCTAATCAAATAGTTTCAGGTCAATTTCCATTCGTTTTTGTACCTTTTCTTTATGTGGCCCACGACACCAGTGTCGGAAATTAAAATGGCCCGCAGGTCGATTTATGTTGAGCATCTGATCTAAGTGGTTCTAAGTGGTTCTCACAGTATTTTTGTGTCTATCCATATGACATCTTAGAAGTAAGGACCGACGAAGAGTTTGGAAACATAATAAACATGGGAACAAACAGAACCTGTGGTAGACTTTAACAAACAGAACTTGTGGTAGACTTTAACAAACAGAACTTGTGGTAGACTTAAACAAACAGAACTTGTGGTAGACTTTAACAAACAGAACCTGTGGTAGACTTTAACAAACAGAACTTGTGGTAGACTTTAACAAACAGAACTTGTGGTAGACTTTAACAAACAGAACTTGTGGAAGACTTTAACAAATTCTTATCAACATTTAAAAACAAAAATTACCCTTTCATCATTTTACTTCAGATTAATTAATTATTGGAACATTATTATCTATTGTTTTTTATATGTGTATATGTGCTAAGAGACGTTCAGTATTGATTGTTACATAATGAGCAGCCCGCAAGAGTATTATGAATTACTTTGATCTTCTGATGCGACTTGGAGACAATTGAACCAGCTGCTAAGTTTAATTTCTCCTTATGGACTTAGAAAAAGTAGGGCAAAATTATTTTCAGCATTTTGTGTTGCTATTTCAAAAAATCTACGATTTGTTGCTCTAAAAACCTATTTGATTATTTGAAAATTAAAATTGGACCTAGTCATTAAAAAGCCAAAAAGATTAAACAACACATTAGATCTCTTCTTAACCAACAGACCTGGATTAGTAGTTGATTATGATATTATCCCTGGTCTATCAGACCATGAGATCATAAAAATACACAGTCAGATAAAAGCAGTAGCCAATACAAAAACCAAAAGAAAAATCTTACTCTGGAATAAATGTAACCTAACACAACTACACCAAGCTGCATTAAACTTTCAACAAACATTCTTATTAGAAAAAGACATTAACCAACCAGTCGATGACCTCTGGAATTTCATTAAAAACCATCTTAAAAGCATTATAGAAAATCATATACCAACTAAATACACATCAAACAAAATAAATAAATGCTGGTTTAATAATAGACTAAAGAAGCTTTGTAAACAGAAGGAAAACCTATATAAAAAATTTAAAGCAACCAAGGCAGAAAGAGTTTACAAAAAGTATATAAAAATTAAACACCTAACCCAAAAAGTAAGCAGACAGCTGCAGAGTGAATACATAAACAATGTAATATCTAAAGATAACAACAAAAACCTATGGTCATACATTAAGTCTAAGAAAATGGAAACAACAGGCATAGCGCCATTAAAAGATGAACATAACATAATACATAATGATAATGAAACTAAAGCAAACATCCTAAACAAATACTTTGCATCAGCATTCTCAGCCACAGGAGACAAAGACATAATTCTTAATTTGAACCAAGTAGACAACATAGAAGATATAGTAGTACAAGAAAATGGAATTCAAAAACTATTAGCCAACACCAAACCAAATAAAGCGTCTGGACCTGATGGTATTCCAGCTAGATTACTCAAAGAGCTAAGCAATTAGCTAGCCCCAGTGTTCAAAATACTCTTTCATGCATCGCTTAACCAGGGCAGAATACCAAAGGACTGGAAAGAAGCTAATGTCACCCCCCTATTTAAAAAAGGAGAAAAATCTGATCCATCAAACTACAGACCAGTATCACTTACCAGCATCATATGTAAGATCCTAGAACACATTATATGTAGCAACATCATAAACCACTTAGACAAACATAATGTCCTCACCCCATACCAACATGGCTTTAGGAAATATAGATCATGTGAAACACAACTAATAGGACTAATTGATGATTTTTCAAAAGGTTTAGATAATAGTGAACAAATAGATGCTATCTTACTAGATTTTTCCAAGGCTTTTGACAAAGTTCACCACCATAGTTTGCTTAAAAAATTAAAATATTTTGGCATTAATGGTCCACTGCATCAGTGGATTAAAGATTTTCTGATAGGGAGAGAACAAACTGTAATAATAAATGGCTCTAAATCACCACCAATAACAGTAAACTCAGGTGTACCTCAAGGAACAGTCTTGGGTCCACTACTATTTTTAATTTACATAAATGATTTACCAAATTGCATTAGTTCAGGAACAAAAGTCAGATTATTTGCAGACGATTGCATAATATATAGAACAATAAAAACAATACAAGACACAGATATTTTACAAAGAGAATTAGATGAATTACAGAAATGGGAATCAAATTGGAGCATGTCTTTCCACCCAGAAAAATGTCAGTTGTTAAGAGTAACAAAAAAACTAAAACAAATTAATTCCACTTATCTTATTCATGGCAAACCAGTAACACAGACTAAAAACGCAAAATACCTAGGTGTTATAATAAATGAAAAACTGTCATGGAATCCACATATTGATGAAACTATAAAAAAATCAAACAAAGCATTAGGGTTTATTAAAAGAAATTTCTATAAATCAAATAAGAACATAAAACTAAAATGTTATTTAACCTTGGTTAGGCCAATAATAGAATATGCATCCACCGTGTGGGACCCCTCAACTCAAGAAAACATTAAGAAACTGGAACAAACACAAAATAGAGCTGTGAGATTCATAACAAACGAATATTCACATTTGACTAGGGTAACACCATTAGTAAAATCACTAAATTTAGAAAGCCTTCAGTACAGAAGACTCAAAAGTAAAGTAGCAATTATACATAAAACACTGAACCATAATCTTCAAATACAAAAACAAAATTTAATAAAATACTCTGAAAGACACAAAAATAAAGGCACATTCCTCGTCCCATATGCTAGGACAAATTTGTACAAATACTCCTTCTTCCCTAGTGCTATTAGAGCATGGAATGGGTTGCCTGAGCTAGCCAGAAAAACCAGTGACTTGGCAGAATTTAAGTCATTGGTTAATATGCATGACTAAATGCATGACGCGTAGGACGTAATCATCTTCTTTTTGAAGTAACGTCTGTATTATATAAGATAAGAAGATAAGATTGTATTTGTTTCAAAGCTTATATCAACCATCTACGTCTTGTCAACTATAAAAGCTTGTTAAAATTTTTTCATGTTACTCATATCAACCTTCTCTGTTTTTCTTTCTGGAACAATTTTGTACACGCTATTTCTCTCATTTCCCTTTCTAGGATGAAGTTGAAACTTTGCGCAAGTATTAGTCTCTTCTTATGTGGTAATTAATTAATTTCGTTTGATAGGGGGAATACATCTTGCAATATTGAGATATATGACAGTAAATGTGAAGTTCTTTTCCTTACACAAGCTTTTTTTTTTTAAAAGTATCTTTTTATATTTTGTTTTTAATATTAAGATATCCTCTGGTTCATTTTGTGTTTCTTTGTTGTATTTTTCATTTATCTATAGTTTATTTATGAATAGTTTTCTAGAAGACAGTGTTTGCATTGCTTGGCGTAGATCTAGTCACATTGCTTGGCGTAGATCTAGTCACATTGCTTGGCGTAGATCTAGTCACATTGCTTGGCGTAGATCTAGTCACATTGCTTGGCGTAGATCTAGTCACATTGCTTGGCGTAGATCTAGTCACATTGCTTGGCGTAGATCTAGTCACATTGCTTGGCGTAGATCTAGTCACATTGCTTGGCGTAGATCTAGTCACATTGCTTGGCGTAGAACTAGTCACATTGCTTGGCGTAGATCTAGTCACATTGCTTGGCGTAGAACTAGTCACATTGCTTGGCGTAGAACTAGTCACATTGCTTGGCGTAGATCTAGTCACATTGCTTGGCGTAGATCTAGTCACATTGCTTGGCGTAGATCTAGTCACATTGCTTGGCGTAGATCTAGTCACATTGCTTGGCGTAGATCTAGTCAATCTATACAATACTTACCCCAAGAAGGAAAAAAAGAACCTTTCTGACTTTACTGAAAACGCCAGGCATTGCCGGTAATAAGATAGATAGATAGATAGATAGATAGATAGATAGATAGATAGATAGATAGATAGATAGATAGATAGATAGATAAGATAGATAAGATAGATAGATAGATAGGTAGATAGATAGATAGATAGATAGATAGATAGATAGATAGATAGATAGATAAGATAGATAAGATAAGATAGATAGATAGATAGATAGGTAGATAGATAGATAGATAGATAGATAGATAGATAGATAGATAGATAGATAGATAGATAGATAGATAGATAGATAGATAGATAGATAGATAGATAGATGCATACATACATACATACATACATACATACATACATGCATACATACATACATGCATACATACATACATGCATACATACATACATACATACATACATACATACATACATACAACACATACATATAAAGACTAATTGATTGATTGATTGATTGATTGATTTCATTTGCTATAAGGACATTTTATTGTAACCTTTGCTGTTAGAATAAAATAACCAACCTGAAGTAAGTTCTGCGGATGCCGGCAGCGGACATGACGTTTCGTCCGGCACGTTGTCAATATCTATTTCGTCCTCATCGTCCTCATCGTCATGATATTGTCCGCCATCCCCGGAGTCCTCGTGGTAACGTCCGCCATCCCCGGAGTCCTCGTGGTAGCGCCCGTCTCTGGCGTCTCCGTACCTCCGCTCGCTTTTGATGGCACTGCAGAGTTTTAGGTCCATCCTCGGATAATCCTCCTCCACCCTGCTGTGGGCCACCTCAGAGCGACCAACCACGTCGATGATGGACTTACTATCACAGTTCTCAAAGGATTTATGCACAAATTGAGTTAACTCCTCCATCATATGCTAATTTCTCTTTTAAATTTAGTTCTGTGATTCAAATTGAAATTTGTTCCAGAAAAACAAGGATGAAGCAATATATATCAATGAGAAAAAAAAATATCATGAATTTTATGTGTAATATATTTAATCCATATTTTTTAAGAAACTGTTTTATGTTGAAAGTTGTGTGGCATTACACAACACATGTAGCTTTAGCAGCTAGTTATCTCAATGCTGGGAAAATGAATCTTTTGGAAGTCCACTTGCTCTGACTAGCAGACGACTGTAACAAAAATAAATAAGCGATATAACAATACTTTTTACATAAACAAAATTTATACAAAGTGTAATTGTAACAATTAGTTTGGGTCAGTCATGTAATTAAATTTGTAAATAGACCAACAACAATAAATCTGTGCGATTAGAAATATTATTACCAATTGTTGTTTTATTAGCGACATGTCATGCTTTCAGCTTTCTCAATACGCTATGATTATTTTGAGCACGTCATGTGTATACTGTTATTATTTGTATTGACCTGCTTTTGTAGAACTTGGGCTTTGTGGCAAAACAAAATAAAATGGTGACATTGTTGATCCTATCACTTATCTGGACCAATTGGGAAAATGAGGTGGGGGGGGGGGTAATAAAAGGATATCTCGGTGTATCTTAACGTCATCGGTTGTTCAAATCATATACAGACAAAAAAAAGGGAACGACAGGGATGTTTCGGGTTCGAATCCTGGTGAAGATTGGGATTAATACTTTCGGGATCTTTAGGATGGCTCTAAGTCCAGCGACCTCTATTGGGTACCTGACATTAGTTGGGGGAAAAGTCAAGGCGTTAAGTCGTTGTATTGGCCACATGACGTCCTCGTTAACCGTGGGCCACAGAAACAGATGTCCCATAGTCCAAGGTCTGATAGGTGAAGTTTACTTTACTTAATAACATGTTTGTGCACTTTGGTATCAATACTACTATAGCGTGTTTAGTGCACTCTGGTTTGGATAATACTAAGGCATGCTTAGTACTTTCTGGTCTTTCTGCTTTCCCAGCATGCTCAGTGCTTACGAGTTCATTCTCTTTTTGTGGACATCTGGAGGATAGGGATATCTAGGAAAACGTTTTTGTGGACATCTGGGGGATAGGGATATCTAGGAAAACGTTTTTGTGGACATCTGGGGGATAGGGATATCTAGGAAAACGTTTTTGTGGACATCTGGGGGATAGGGATATCTAGGAAAACGTTTTTGTGGACATCTGGGGGATAGGGATATCTAGGAAAACGTTTTTGTGGACATCTTCGGGATAGGGATATCTAGGAAAACGTTTTTGCGGACATCTGGGGGATAGGGATATCTAGGAAAACGTTTTTGTGCCACTTGTAGGCACTCGGTCAATTTGGGAAATATTGAATAAAAATATTACAATCTATATTGAAATAATAAGTTTATTGGGTTTTTTCTTAAATCATGTCTTATATGTTCAACTTGAATTAGCTTAGATATTTAGTTTATTGCATAATATCTAGTAGATGTAATAAGTCTTTGATAATGTCGAGAGTTCTTGTCTTGTTTATAATAAGTCGCTTTTGACATCTTTTTAATCTATAGCATAAAACATCATATACATTTAACATTTTTAAAATAAATCTTTATTATTAATTATTTCTAAATAATTTGATTTTTTAAATTTCAATTATCATTATTTTTTGTGTGGAATATTATTTAAGATTTTTATAATTAATTAGTTCGCGAGATTTTCATTAATGACGGCTAGCCATAAATAGCTACTCTTTCGGTGTATCCGGTGTTCATAATATAGAACGTGTTGATTACATTTGTATATATGATATTTTTCGCGCACTTTTTAGCACTGTTTAAATCACATCTCTAAGATTTTTTTCGCTTAACCAATTAATCGTAAAAAATCTCCATTGATAACTGATAATTAGCTGTTGGTTGTCGTTTCAACTCAAGTGAAGGTTACAGGCAGATGTTGAGCTTGCGGTATTTTCGCGAGACTTCGACAACTAGTTTGAAAAGTTTTAATAAATGTACCTACTAAGGAATTGTAACAGCTTATTCAAACTGTCCTAAACCATTTTTCACTAGTTTTTTCGCAAACTAAAAATATTACATATTATTGTCAGTTTACATTACAAAAGAAAATGGTGTATATGTATGGTTTACTTATTCATAGTTGAGGATAATCTACTTCGGGGGGATCACAGCGGGCAGGGTATGAACCCTGGACCATTGAGACAACCAAATGACAGTCTAGCGCGAATACCGCACGACCAGGCAGTCATCATTTTAATCTTTCGTATAATAAAATAAAAGCAATGAACGTCATTTAATACAGCGGCCACCTTTTTTTCCACAACTGTTTTACTTTAACAGTGTTTGATTGATTACTTTTGTGTGGTGTGAATTTAGTAATAAACTCACTGCAGTCGCTTGTGTATACTATAGTCCGACATCAACACAAACATGTGGACCATAAATATGAATGTTAAACATTTCAAGTTTTAATCCAAAGATTTAACTTCAATTTTAAATCGAATAATGATAATGGAATATCTCTATGTGCTTTAAAAAAAAATGTTTATAGTCATTTTTAGTTTTATATTGAGTTCCGTTCTATATTGAATTCTACTTCTAAATGTAATGTACATTGAATTCTTCTACTTTATTGCAATCTACTTCCATATTGAATCCATTCTATCTTGAATTACACTTCTATATAAAATTCTACTTCTAAATTGAATTCCAACTCTGTATTGAATTTTACATCTAGATCATTATTAAATATCAATTCTTTTTCAATGGTTATTTAGAACTAAAATATAATTGTTAGGCCTTGTTATCTCGTCATCTCAAGAACAAATACAATGTCACTAAAATAAGTTTAATGCATTGTTTAATTTGAGAAACAGATCATTAGTATTTAGTTGTTGAATTTGAATAACTGAGATTTTGATATTTTTTTTTAGTTATCTTCAGATTGATTTCATTAAAACCCAAACAAACAACTATGCAGTAGGCTATAACTGGATAAGAAGACATAGTGATCTTGTTGAGTTACAGCTCAACGTTGAAAAAACAACAACAACCTGATTAAGTTTGAATCCATACAGTCTTTGGAATAAAACAAGCAACCAAACTCCGGTTAGATTAAGAACTTCAATAGTGACCTTCCTCTATTTTCCACTTAAGAACTAGCGCACCAGGCTGTGGTACATGTGAGTCCGTCGCCAAGGAAATTCTCGTATCACGTGACTGTCGTGCAGATCCAAAAAGAAATGTTTTGATTGTTTCAACCCTATTCCTACACATGGGATCCTAATGTTGTGGAGGGGGGGGGGGGCGTAGACATTAAAGGGAGTGGGGGGGGGCACCATAACGGCGATGGTGGGAGGAGAGGCAATAATGCCAATAGAGGGAGGGTGGAATTGATACCAGCAGGGCATTTTTTGAAAACTATTTTTTTGTCCGATTCCTCCCGTCACATCGCCCCCCCCCCCCCAGTTTTCTTTCCTAATCGACAGCCCACACTAGTCGAACTGACCCTCGTCACTTTCTCGCCCCACCCCCACCACCACTACTTTGTGTGTGTGTGTGTGTGTGTGTGTGTGTTATTGAAACGAGCGAGTACAATTACAGCACAGCACGCGCCGAGCAGCCTCACGTGTTCATTAGAGCACGAGCCGTTAACGGAGTAGGGGAGACAACACAACGGAACACAGAGAGTTACGGACTCTCTCCCGACTTTTGTCTCTCTCTCTCTCTCCTCTCTCTCCCTCATTCTCTTTCTCTCTCCCTCATTCTCTTTCTCTCTCCCTCATTCTCTTTCTCTCTCTCTCTTTCTCTCTCTTTTTCTCTCTCATTCTTTCTCTCTCTCTTTCTCTCTCATTCTTTCTCTCTCTTTTTCTCTCTCTCTTTCTCTCTTTTTCTCTCTCATTCTTTCTCTCTCTTTTTCTCTCGCATTCTTTCTCTCTCTTTTTCTCTCTCATTCTTTCTCTCTCTTTTTCTCTCGCATTCTTTCTCTCTCTTTTTCTCTCGCATTCTTTCTCTCTCTTTTTCTCTCTCATTCTCTCTCACTCTCTCTCTCTTTCACTCTCGCCACGCACACATCACGCCGATCACGCTATCTCTAAGTGTTAGGTGTAAGATAATTCTTTTTATTGCTTGTTACTACTATATGAGCAATTTATTTTAGAACGGAGTTAAAATTATGGGGAAAAAAATCATAAAACACAATTATATACATTTGTCACACTAGGCTGGGGGTGGGGGGGAGGTTAACTTAATTTAAAACTAAATTTATGCGCTGAACAAAAAGTTTACTGAGGAGTCAGCGTAGTCTCAGTAGTGACCAGTCCAAGGAACATCCAGTTAAAAGTTTTAAAAAAGTAACATTTGTCATTTCTTTCTGCAGTGTAGGCCTACCAACGGAGACAGGCTGTCACAGTGTGGATAAATAAATCACTTTGTTAATTATTGTTTTAAATTTTGGCGCGATTCTCATTTTTTGCTCGCTCTACAAACTTTTCTATCACAGCAGCGTCGCTAGAATTTTTGGTGTTTTTGTCTGCTATCAGATTATTATAAAGCACGTAGATCTATTCGAGCGCCCACTTTTGTGATGTTTAATAGCGCTGTTTATGTTTTGTTTCCACATAGAATAAATAAATTACTATAGACAATTAAATATAAACTTATTCTCTGTGAAAACAGGACAGCATAGATCTTTTTTAGATTAAGTCTGTAATGAAATTGTATCTCGATTTTATGTAACAATAATAATTAATTTTACTGCTGTTCGGCATTAGATCTAGCATATAATCACAACTGATCTAGTAAATTTGTTGTGATGGCTGCCTGGTCGCCTTGGTGACCCTGGCTCGAGCCCTGTCCACCCCCCGCCGTCCAGTTTGGTTCAAGATGTAATAATCTCAAATCTTCCATTTTGAAGTAACATCTACAGTAAGCTATAATCTAATCTTCTACTATAGATATTGATATCTAAATCTAAAGTTAAGATAACTCCAAATCAATCTAACTAATGTTCATTTTGTATGTAAAAATAAAAATAAAACTTATCTTAGACAACTAAATCTAGATTTAGATATCAATTTGAGGTAGTGATGATTTACATAAGATCTAGATCTAGATCTCAATTCAAATGCGCAGAAGATACATATTTAGACTACTCCGCCCCTGTCATAATGACTATTGGGGAGGGTCAGGATTTTGTGATTTTACCATCACAAAAGAGATACAAGACACCGATAGCAAAGACAAACAGTTACAAAAACTCTTTTGTTCCCCTGGCAATCACATCGTTAAATAAAAACAATTTGACATAAACTTTTCACATGTAAATTATGAGTGAGTCTGGTGTGAATGTATATATTTTGGTTTTCTATAGTTATAATGTTTTTTTTTTGGTGTAAAGCACAAATTGTAAGACAAATTTCCTTATAGATAATAAAGATGGTTATTATTATTATTGTTACGACTCAAGGGGTATTTGAACTTAAAAGTCATTGTCGCATTGTCCTACTGAAACTGACATCAGGAATAGTAAAAGAAAATTTTTTTAAATCCCACAAAATTTTATCCAAAAAAAGGATTTGAACTCTACGACACCGAATCCAACCTTACAACGTTTTATCACAAAGCTTTTATCAAGTCACTGTGTCTGTCTGTCTGTCTGGTAAAAAGTCGGGAGACGATATTTCTCCCACACCCACTCTCGGATCAAGTTGAAACTTTTGCACAATTATTCAATGATGAAGACAATAGATGAATCAATAAAAAATAAAACAATTATCAATTAATGATTGGAAATTAATTATTTTGTTTGATATAAAAAAGGGAAATAACTTCGTCACTATTGAGAGCTATAGTTGTAAATGTGGAGTTCTTCCCCTTAAATAAGCTTTGTTGTTGTTGTTTTTCTCCTTTTTTTAAAAAAGTATTTTTATATGTTGCTGCTTGTTTTTTTTTAATTTAGTAGGCTTGAAATAAGTAAATAAACAGCTCGATAGAACAAGAAACACACGTCGTAACTTAGAGAACCTCTATCGGCACGCCCCTGTATCAAATCATATCACCACATTCCATAAGATACAGAAGTACTCTATCCGAGAGCAATCAAATAATAGTTGATCTCAATTGTACTCTGGCGACTGCGGCAGGCGAATTAAAGCGTCTGGAACTGTCGTGTTCATTAATAGTGCATTCTTATTAGCTACTCTTTTTTTTGGGGGGCGTGGGGGGTGGGGTGGGAGGGGTGGAAGTTCTCCCAGTTTAGTACTAAATAAGTAACAGAACGTCTTAATAACGTTAGTAATGAAAGCATTTTCTATTGTTATTTTACTAGATGCGAGATTTACACTTTTGCTTTTAAACTGCATTAAAAATACTAATTAAAAGCTTAATAACATTTCGTTCCAGGAAACTGGCCTGGGTATCTGAATGTACCAGGAAACTGGCCTGGGTATCTGAATGTACCAGGAAACTGGCCTGGGTATCTGAATGTATCAGGAAACTGGCCTGGGTATCTGAATGTACCAAGAAACTCGCCTGGGTATCTGAATGTACCAAGAAACTGGCCTGGGTATCTGAATGTACCAAGAAACTGGCCTGGGTATCTGAATGTACCAAGAAACTGGCCTGGGTATCTGAATGTACCAAGAAACTGGCCTGGGTATCTGAATGTACCAAGAAACTGGCCTGGGTATCTGAATGTACCAAGAAACTGGCCTGGGTATCTGAATGTACCAGGAAACTGGCCTGGGTATCTGAATGTATCAGGAAACTGGCCTGGGTATCTGAATGTACCAAGAAACTGGCCTGGGTATCTGAATGTACCAAGAAACTGGCCTGGGTATCTGAATGTACCAGGAAACTGGCCTGGGTATCTGAATGTATCAGGAAACTGGCCTGGGTATCTGAATGTACCAAGAAACTGGCCTGGGTATCTGAATGTACCAAGAAACTGGCCTGGGTATCTGAATGTACCAAGAAACTCGCCTGGGTATCTGAATGTACCAAGAAACTGGCCTGGGTATCTGAATGTACCAAGAAACTGGCCTGGGTATCTGAATGTACCAAGAAACTGGCCTGGGTATCTGAATGTACCAAGAAACTGGCCTGGGTATCTGAATGTACCAAGAAACTGGCCTGGGTATCTGAATGTACCAGGAAACTGGCCTGGGTATCTGAATGTATCAGGAAACTGGCCTGGGTATCTGAATGTTCCAAGAAACTGGCCTGGGTATCTGAATGTACCAAGAAACTGGCCTGGGTATCTGAATGTACCAGGAAACTGGCCTGGGTATCTGAATGTATCAGGAAACTGGCCTGGGTATCTGAATGTACCAAGAAACTGGCCTGGGTATCTGAATGTACCAGGAAACTGGCCTGGGTATCTGAATGTATCAGGAAACTGGCCTGGGTATCTGAATGTACCAAGAAACTGGCCTGGGTATCTGAATGTACCAAGAAACTGGCTTGGGTATCTGAATGTACCAAGAAACTGGCCTGGGTATCTGAATGTACCAAGAAACTGGCCTGGGTATCTGAATGTACCAAGAAACTGGCCTGGGTATCTGAATGTACCAAGAAACTGGCCTGGGTATCTGAATGTACCAAGAAACTGGTCTGGGCATCAGAATGAAGCTATGTTGCCTTCATTTTAAGGGTCTAAGGCATTTTATTTGAAAAAAAAAAAAAAAAAAAAAAGCTTACATTGAGTGAAGGGAGAGCACAGCCAAAAGGTACCAAATCTCTAAATACGGTTCATCTTCCGTTTTTTTATAGACAAGAAAATTAATCACCATTAACAAATTAACAAATCTGGTTTTTTTTAATCGACTCACCTGCTGTCATCGACAACGAATATTAATGCAAAATTTAAAGTTGATCTGAGAATGGGACGTGGTCTAAAACAAGTGTAAAAGAATCCACCCAGACAGACAGACAGACGGAGTGATTTAATATAAGCGTTGTTAAAAGGTAACGTTTAGAGATAACTACTTTTTGGTATTTGCAAATTAAATAGTCAACTAACAGTAAAGCTTCCCCTTTCAGACCTTGCGATCTATGGGGCAGATGATGTAAAAGTCCTCTGTTTCTGTGGCCAGCACAACGACCAACTGACTTTACTATTCCCCAACTAATGTCATTAGAGTAGGGTGGACTCAGAGGCGCCCAAAGATCCCGTTTGTTAAATAGGGACTAAAAAAAGAAGTGTCAAGTGTTCAATGAAATGTTTTTTAAAAAAAAAACAGTATCAGTGATCAGCATATTAAATGCATATATAAATTGTCCTATCTATCCCTCTTATCCCTTTGTATCCTCACTCTGCATTTCCATCTTCACCATTTCTTTAACGCTTTCATTCAAAAACTTCTTCACCATTTCTTTAACGCTTTTATTCAAAAACTTCTTCACCATTTCTTTAACGCTTTCATTCAAAAACTTCTTCACCATTTCTTTAACGCTTTCATTGAAAAACTTCTTCACCATTTCTTTAACGCTTTTATTCAAAAACTTCTTTACTATTTCTTTAACACACATATTTTGGAACTCACTCGAACTCGGAATAATTTCTGAGTTCTACTGCGTAATTCAAAACAGTACATGCTCCTTCTGTACCATTTTAATGCATGCTTCCTCAGCAGCAACAACACATTTCTTCATACACTCTTACTCAGTGTTTGTTTGTAAAAGAAAAAAAATAGGTGCCGGTACTCAGTGATTAATTGCCTAACTTTTAACTACTAAAAAACTAATAATATACGTTAAAATACAGGGAAAGTAATAATTTTTTCCTCAACTTAAAAAAAAAATGTGCCGGTACGCACACACACACACTAAAATGCTTTTAATGCATCCGCTCTACACATTACTGCCTCTGAATGGTTTAACTAAATATAATGTATTCTCGTATGTACAATTCTCTTACCTTACTAATTGACCCTTTTGTCCTTGACTGAAACGAGACCAATAGTTATAAAAGGCCTGAACACTGATCCGCAACGTCACACTCTGTGGGCAGTTTAGACCCATAGCTTGTTTCCAACCTCACAGGTCTGTACGACGTGGCAACGAGTTATTGGTCTAAACTGCACACAAGTTGTGACGTTGCAGGTCAGTGTTGAGGCCTTCTGTAACAAATGGTCTTGATTGAAGATGATACCCAAACCAATCATTTTAAAACAATTGAGCTCATTACATTATACATTTCATTGCAATGTTTTGGAACATGATTGACAGGTTTTTTTTTCTTAGTGTTTTTAACATAAATTTTGGATTTTTTTTTCTCTTGAAAAAAAACACAGTAATTCGCTTTTGGCTGCCTGGTCGTGCGGTATGAGCGCTGGACTGTCGTTCGGTCGTCTCGATGGTCCCTGATTCATACCCTTTCCTCCCACTAGATTTTTTTTTATTCCAAGCAACGAGCTTGTCTGCGAGAGAGATAACAAAATATTTAGGTCACAGTTGGGTCCGCATAGCCATAAAAATAAGATAAGATAAGATAATCTTCAGCTCCGAAGACAACGTATGCAGAAAATTGTGATACTGGCATTAATTGTGCAATTTGCATAGACATAACATACAAAAAAGTGAAGAAAAAAAAATGAATCTAAATATTTAAATATGATTATTTATAACAAAATATTTCTTGAGGGGTCAAGTTCATTTAATGAAATGGAATTTGGTAGGGAGCAGACGATTGAGTCAACAAAGTGTCGACCGCCGCGTAAGAATGCGAGTTATTTGCCAGCCGACGAAGGGAAAGGCAATTGAAAGGGGAGCGAATTAACATAGAAATACCGTGTTTTTTTTCTCTCCACGCCTTCCTGGCGGTAATTAATTGAATAAGTTACATTTTTACCATCTCCTCTAATAGTTCACATCAACATTTATTCGTGGCAAGTGGGGGGGGGGGGGCGTAGGGGATCAATAGCACACGGGAGATAAGGCTCTCCTGATTGGAAGGCGCAGAGACCGCGTGAAAACGTCACGAACGCTGCTATTGGCCGCACGTTGAATCTTGAACAAGAGCGAAAAAAAAAAGATTTTTTTTCTTTCGAAGCAGATTTTAAAATAGGGGAGAAAACCGGTGGAGGAAATTGTATAAAGCTGATTTCCGCGCCAAAAGACAGTTAGACTGGGGCTTTATCATGTGAACTCTATACTGATACCACGTCATTTTCCGCCTCTGTTTTCTTTCGTTCTAACAGTCTCAGGTCACGTGATCGTAGAGCGATCGATAAGTAGGCGGAGCTCAGCGATTTGACTGACGTGATAGCGCTCCGCGAGAAATATTCTACGCCGTAACCTTTTCTAGTCTGATTGTTGCTTCCGGGCGTACCACAAAAAGAGGTCGTCTGCTTGATTCGATACAATGATTGAAACGTCCTGTACCGGCCTAATCACCATCGAAACTAAGCCGAATAATAATGGCGGAGAAAACGAATGGCACTGGGGGGTCATTCTGCACCCAGTGGCGTGGCTTCTGAAGTCAAAAAGGGTCCACTGCGATTGTGTCTCTAGTCGTGACCTCGTAGGTATCGCTCTAGCCCTTGAAGACTAGTTGTAGGCCTATACTTTTTAATTGTTGAAAGCGCACCTATAGAAAAGAATAACTCGAATTATTTTCTAGCTTAGTAGTGACGCTACTTTGGTCTCAGCCTGTGGCGTCACGGGGGGGGGGGGCACAAGCCGCATCGGGGGGACACTGACCATACTTGCGTTTTAAAGCATATTAGGAGACAAGAAAGACCTGAGTTTTTGGCATTAAAATACAATTTTAAACACATCAATAGGTCTAGATTTAACATCAGCTTCCTAGAAAAATTACAAGTGTATTTTTCATACGGTAAGGCATCTGTACTCCAATGTGATTGTGAAAGTTGGACACTTAACGCTAGGGCTGAAAGAAGAATCCAAGCCTTTGATGTTACAGGAAACTGCTGGGCATCAGATATCAGGAAAACCAACGAATTTCTACTCTTACAAGTCATCACACTGCCTGGTTGTGCGGTTTGCGCGCAGGATTGTCGTTCAGACTTACCGATGGTCCCGAGTTAAAACCCTGCCTGCTCCCGTTCCCTGTCACCCTGCGGGAGGTTTAGACTAGGAGGTAAGTTGTCTTCAACTCTAAAGGAACATCTGAAACATAAATCATTGTACAACACATTTTACGGGCCAATGCGATGGGGAGTCATTAGTTCCAAATGGTTCTAGTCCACCTCCTTCAGTCGTTACGACAATGGGTCATCTCGTAGAACTTTTTTTTGATGTGACTGTGGAGCCCTTTTTTGGAGAGACACTCCCATACACATCTATTGCAAGTTAAAGATGACTTTCGCTTCGGTGGTAGAGGAGCCAGCCTTTTTTTTTTTTCGTTTTGCAAGCTTTTCTTTCAGAACTGAGCCCCATGTTTTTGTCGCTGTCCATCGCGTTCTTGGTCACCATCTCTCCCCACACAGTGCGGTCTAGGGCTAAGTCTTCCCAATGGTCAGTATCACTGTCCACTGTGTTGAGGTCTCGTTTACTTACATCCACAAATGGGAGTTGGGGGCGACCAGTTTTTCTTGAGCCAGTCACAAGTTGCCTGTAACGGAAAACTTTCGGGATGCGATGGTCCTCCATCCAGTGAGCATAACCAAGCCTGCGCATGCGTCGTTGTTCAAGATTAGAAGATTCAATACAAAGGCGTTTGAATAAAAGATTTTCATTAGCTAAATAACCAATGGTTAACTGCAACCAATTACCAATAAATAGATAAATAAATGTCAGTGTTAATCTCTATAAGCAAGAAAGATTAAAATTAGCACACTTAATTAATTATATTTTTGAAAGGCGTCAAATCGAAGTCCAAACTACAATAGAAGACCAAATGCTAGGAATGCGTCTGCTCTGTTTTTAAGGGGGGGGGGGGGGGGGGCTTTTTGTTGACCTTTCGAACAGGCGTTCCAATTTCAACGCAATTGTTGCGAGAGCGTTTTTCTTGAAGGGAGGGAAATGGGGCAATGTTTCCTTGGGGATCCAATTAACTTTCAACCCTCGAGGCCAAAGTTTGTTTTCTTGTGTTTTTTCATCATCGGTTCGTCAAATGAATCAACACACATTTTAAATAATATAAGGGCGAGGGGATATGGACGGATGAAGGATCAAACATGTTATTGATGGCATGGAGTTGTTGATCAAATGTGGTACACTCTGGCTGGTGGCATAGAGTTGATAAAATGTGGTACACTCTGGCTGGTGGCATGGAGTTGATAAAATGTGGTACACTCTGGCTGGTGGCATGGAGTTGATAAAATGTGGTACACTCTGGCTGGTGGCATGGAGTTGATAAAATGTGGTACACTCTGGCTGGTGGCATGGAGTTGATAAAATGTGGTACACTCTGGCTGGTGGCATGGAGTTGATAAAATGTGGTACACTCTGGTTCGTGGTATGGAGTTGATAAAATGTGGTACACTCTGGCTGGTGGCATGGAGTTGATAAAATGTGGTACACTCTGGCTGGTGGCATGGAGTTGATAAAATGTGGTACACTCTGACTGGTGGCATGGAGTTGATAAAATGTGGTACACTCTGGCTGGTGGCATGGAGTTGATACAATGTGGTACACTCTGGCTGGTGGTATGGAGTTGATAAAATGTGGTACACTCTGGTTCGTGGTATGGAGTTGATAAAATGTGGTACACTCTGGCTGGTGGCATGGAGTTGATAGAATGTGGTACACTCTGGCTGGTGGCATGAAGTTGATAAAATGTGGTACACTCTGGCTGGTGGTATGGAGTTGATAAAATGTGGTACACTCTGGTTCGTGGTATGGAGTTGATAAAATGTGGTACACTCTGGCTGGTGGCATGGAGTTGATAAAATGTGGTACACTCTGGCTGGTGGCATGGAGTTGATCAAATGTGGTACACTCTGGCTGGTGGTATGGAGTTGATAAAATGTGGTACACTTTGGTTCGTGGTATGGAGTTGATAAAATGTGGTACACTCTGGCTGGTGGTATGGAGTTGATAAAATGTGGTACACTTTGGTTCGTGGTATGGAGTTGATAAAATGTGGTACACTCTGGCTGGTGGTATGGAGTTGATAAAATGTGGTACACTTTGGTTCGTGGTATGGAGTTGATAAAATGTGGTACACTCTGGCTGGTGGTATGGAGTTGATAAAATGTGGTACACTTAATTTTATTAACTTGAATATTGTAGTAAACTGTGTACATCTTCTTGGTATTACAGTAGGTGTGTACATGAAAAAAATGTTGTTTTTACAAAGCTGACTCTGTCTGTCTAACTGTCTGTCTAACTGTCTGTCTAACTGTCTGTCTAACTGTCTGTCTAACTGTCTGTCTAACTGTCTGTCTAACTGTCTAACTGTCTGTCTAACTGTCTGTCTAACTGTCTGTCTAACTGTCTAACTGTCTGTCTAACTGTCTATCTAACTGTCTGTCTAACTGTCTGTCTAACTGTCTATCTAACTGTCTGTCTAACTGTCTAACTGTCTGTCTAACTGTCTGTCTAACTGTCTGTCTAACTGTCTGTCTAACTGTCTGTCTAACTGTCTAACTGTCTGTCTAACTGTCTGTCTAACTGTCTGTCTAACTGTCTGTCTAACTGTCTAACTGTCGGTCTAACTGTCTATCTAACTGTCTGTCTAACTGTCTGTCTAACTGTCTGTCTAACTGTCTATCTAACTGTCTGTCTAACTGTCTAACTGTCTGTCTAACTGTCTATCTAACTGTCTGTCTAACTGTCTAACTGTCTGTCTAACTGTCTGTCTAACTGTCTGTCTAACTGTCTAACTGTCTGTCTAACTGTCTATCTAACTGTCTGTCTAACTGTCTAACTGTCTGTCTAACTGTCTATCTAACTGTCTGTCTAACTGTCTAACTGTCTGTCTAACTGTCTAACTGTCTGTCTAACTGTCTATCTAACTGTCTGTCTAACTGTCTGTCTAACTGTCTGTCTAACTGTCTAACTGTCTGTCTAACTGTCTGTCTAACTGTCTGTCTAACTGTCTATCTAACTGTCTGTCTAACTGTCTGTCTAACTGTCTATCTAACTGTCTGTCTAACTGTCTAACTGTCTGTCTGTCTGTCTAACTGTCTGTCTAACTGTCTAACTGTCTGTCTAACTGTCTATCTAACTGTCTGTCTAACTGTCTGTCTAACTGTCTAACTGTCTGTCTAACTGTCTGTCTAACTGTCTGTCTAACTGTCTAACTGTCTGTCTAACTGTCTGTCTAACTGTCTAACTGTCTGTCTAACTGTCTATCTAACTGTCTGTCTAACTGTCTGTCTAACTGTCTATCTAACTGTCTGTCTAACTGTCTAACTGTCTGTCTAACTGTCTGTCTAACTGTCTGTCTAACTGTCTGTCTAACTGTCTGTCTAACTGTCTAACTGTCTGTCTAACTGTCTGTCTAACTGTCTGTCTAACTGTCTAACTGTCGGTCTAACTGTCTATGTAACTGTCTGTCTAACTGTCTGTCTAACTGTCTGTCTAACTGTCTATCTAACTGTCTGTCTAACTGTCTAACTGTCTGTCTAACTGTCTATCTAACTGTCTGTCTAACTGTCTAACTGTCTGTCTAACTGTCTGTCTAACTGTCTGTCTAACTGTCTAACTGTCTGTCTAACTGTCTATCTAACTGTCTGTCTAACTGTCTAACTGTCTGTCTAACTGTCTATCTAACTGTCTGTCTAACTGTCTGTCTAACTGTCTAACTGTCTGTCTAACTGTCTATCTAACTGTCTGTCTAACTGTCTGTCTAACTGTCTAACTGTCTGTCTAACTGTCTGTCTAACTGTCTGTCTAATTGTCTATCTAACTGTCTGTCTAACTGTCTGTCTAACTGTCTGTCTAACTGTCTATCTAACTGTCTGTCTAACTGTCTAACTGTCTGTCTAACTGTCTATCTAACTGTCTGTCTAACTGTCTGTCTAACTGTCTGTCTAACTGTCTATCTAACTGTCTGTCTAACTGTCTGTCTAACTGTCTAACTGTCTGTCTAACTGTCTGTCTAACTGTCTGTCTAACTGTCTGTCTAACTGTCTGTCTAACTGTCTAACTGTCTGTCTAACTGTCTATCTAACTGTCTGTCTAACTGTCTGTCTAACTGTCTGTCTAACTGTCTAACTGTCTGTCTAACTGTCTATCTAACTGTCTGTCTAACTGTCTGTCTAACTGTCTGTCTAACTGTCTATCTAACTGTCTGTCTAACTGTCTGTCTAACTGTCTGTCTAACTGTCTAACTGTCTGTCTAACTGTCTGTCTAACTGTCTAACTGTCTGTCTAACTGTCTAACTGTCTGTCTAACTGTCTATCTAACTGTCTGTCTAACTGTCTGTCTAACTGTCTGTCTAACTGTCTATCTAACTGTCTGTCTAACTGTCTGTCTAACTGTCTAACTGTCTGTCTAACTGTCTAACTGTCTGTCTAACTGTCTGTCTGTCTGTCTAACTGTCTGTCTAACTGTCTGTCTAACTGTCTGTCTAACTGTCTAACTGTCTGTCTAACTGTCTGTCTAACTGTCTGTCTAACTGTCTGTCTAACTGTCTGTCTAACTGTCTGTCTAACTGTCTGTCTAACTGTCTAACTGTCTGTCTAACTGTCTATCTAACTGTCTGTCTAACTGTCTGTCTAACTGTCTGTCTAACTGTCTGTCTAACTGTCTGTCTAACTGTCTGTCTAACTGTCTAACTGTCTGTCTAACTGTCTATCTAACTGTCTGTCTAACTGTCTGTCTAACTGTCTAACTGTCTGTCTAACTGTCTATCTAACTGTCTGTCTAACTGTCTAACTGTCTGTCTAACTGTCTATCTAACTGTCTGTCTAACTGTCTGTCTAACTGTCTGTCTAACTGTCTAACTGTCTGTCTAACTGTCTAACTGTCTGTCTAACTGTCTGTCTAACTGTCTGTCTAACTGTCTGTCTAACTGTCTTTCTAACTGTCTAACTGTCTGTCTAACTGTCTAACTGTCTGTCTATTTGTCTGTCTAACTGTCTGTCTGGTACAAATCTTATACAAATTATTTCTCCCACTTCCCATTCTCAAATCAAGTTGACACTTTGCACAATTATTCGTTGTCCATTATAATACCTGAATCAATCAAACTATTAACTAATTCGTTAATTAGTGGTATTAATTTTATGTGTTTTATATTAAGTATAGACCTTCATCAACATAGGCCTAAGAAATATATTAAAACTTCACTGGTACGACAACACCAAACTGTGGGAGATGAGTGGGCAGAGAAATATAGAGGTGCAGATCTAGGAGAGAAAGTGGTGATAGATTAGTCACACCCTTAGAAAAGATACCAACAGAGCTAGTCAGGCCTTAGAGTGGAACCCCCAGGGCACAAGACGCAGAGGAAGACCAAAAAGAACGTGGCGACGTAGTGTACTAGATGAAGCCGAGGGGACAGGAAAGAACTGGGAAGCCATTAAAAAACTAGCAAGAGACAGTGGAGAGGGGCGTGTTTTAACTGAGGCCCTATGTTCCACCAGAAACGCAAAGGAAAGATGATTATGATGTTTTATATAAAAAGGAGATAAATCTTGCAGTATTAAGGGGTATTGTATTGTAGTAATTGTGTGTTTTTTCCCTTGAGCTTTTTTTAAAATTAAAGTATCTATATATATATAATTCTCTTCTTCCCTAAACAGGTCAAACAAGAAGTAAAGGAAAGATCACTCTCTTATTTCTGCGGATAGTCACCCCACGAAAAAAAACAAGGGGGGGGAGAACACGTTTTCACAGCTCGCTACGGATGGCTGCGCGCTGGACTGTCATACCCTGCCCGCTCCCATCCCATGCGGGAGGTTTGGACTAGGAAGTAAGCTATCGTCAACTCTGAAGGAACATCCGAAACATGTAAAACATTTTACAAACACTAAATAGCAGGGCCGAACTTAATCATGTGGGGCCCTATTCGAAACGGATTTCGCGGGGCCAAGTTTGGGTAGGGAAGCGGACAATAAGTGACATTTAAGAGTTTGTATTAGAAAATAAATTCGTCTATGCATTTTATTCATTCTTTACTACGAACAGAATTACTTTACGAGCCTTGCGTGTAGTAAAGTCATACAGTATATCATAATAATTCTGTTTCCCACATAGATCCCCGCTCAATAGCAAGAATTACCAAATGTTTCAATCTATCTTTGAGAATTGTTGACCTCAAGTAATTCTTCATTAGCTTGAGGCGCGAGAAGCTTCTTTCTCCAGATTACACTATTACGGCTAATGCATAAAGCTGTTTTTATTAATAGCGCGTAGGATTGACGTTTTCCATATTGAATGACACTCCAAAAATGACAATTTTTTAAAATGTATTTCCGTATATTTTAAGGACTTTTTCGTATATTTTGCAATTTCGGGAGATTTCCAGGAGCTCCTGGTAAATCGACAGGAGTGCGCAGGAAATCTGTTTTAAGTTATAAAATGGTTTAATTTTATAATTTATACACCTTGAATTAGCGCGGGTTCCATGAAAGTGCGGATCCTTCGGTCACATAGGTTGCAGTGGCCTAAGACCGGCCCTGCAAAATAGCGGCGTATGCTATGCTGCCGGTCGACTAGTATTTTTATATTTTGCTTATTTTTAAATATACTGTTATAAATCTGGTGTTGGCACAGATGGGGGGTAGTGATATGTGTGTAGTCAGCCGACGCAAATCGCCCCAGGCCAGCGCTAGACGAGCCGTCAACCATGACGAGTTACGACGGTCAGCCTAGACGAGTGTCGGGAAGGATCGGCGTCGTGAACAGAGCTCAGGAGCGTCACGAGGGATGTAGTCATCTGACCACCCAGAATGGTCGAGCGACGTTCTGACCAGTTCTAGAAGGCTAGCAGGGACCCTATATAAAGACGGAGGTGTCGCAGTCAAGACGGTTCAGGAAAGGGGCTCAGAGCCCGGTTCACTACAGCACAGTTCAGTGAGGTTCAGCGGTGTGGTTCTGTACGGAGCATTACGACGATTCAGTGCGGAGTACTGTCAAGTACTGTCTTATCTTATCTTATCTAATACAGACGTTACTTCAAAAAAGAAGATGATTACGTCCTACGCGTCATGCATTTAGTCATGCAAATTAACCAATGACTTATATTCTGCCAAGTCACTGGTTTTCCTGGCTAGCTCAGGCAACCCATTCCATGCTCTAATAGCACTAGGGAAGAAGGAGTATTTGTACAAATTTGTCCTAGCATATGGAACGAGGAATGTGCCTTTATCTTTGTGTCTTTCAGAGTATTTTATTAAATTTTGTTTTTGTATTTGAAGATTATGGTTCAGTGTTTTATGTATAATTGCTATTTTACTTTTGAGTCTTCTGTCCTGAAGTCTTTCTAAATTTAGTGATTTTACTAAGGGTGTTACTCTAGTCAAATGTGAATATTCATTTGTTATGAATCTCACTGCTCTATTTTGTGTCTGTTCAACTTTCTTAATGTTTTTTTGAGTTGAGGTGTCCCAAACGGAGGATGCTGTAAGGGAACTCTTGGGTTGAGTCCTTTACTACATGCAGATGGGTCGATAATCTAGGGTATGATTCCCACATGCAGACAAATAACATGTGTAAATATTACAAAGTATCACTCAACGAAGGAGTATAAAATGAGTATTTATTTACAGCCAACAGCAAGTACACATATAATATTGAATGCATAATCATAAATAACTGAGATACTAAAACGTGCCCAACTGACATACTATAGGGCGCTTAGACTAGATTCATTGAACAAAAGGCTATCAATGCCAAACATAGTATTACTCACAAATAATCAGTTCACATACATAACAATGAATAGAAATATAAGTTATATTATCTCCTTACGCTAGGCATAAAACTGGTAAACAAAACACAAGCACCCTACTCAGACCAGGTCAGCTCTCCAACTGCTAGACTGACCGCTAGAAACCTAATTGTCCCCCCTTGAAAATCCCGTGATAAAAACAATTCACACACCAACCAACAAAATAAACAAAACACACACACAATCTCACATCTTACACACCCCCGCTCTTGACAGATGCATATTCTATTATTGGCCTAACCAAGGTTAAATAACATTTTAGTTTTATGTTCTTATTTGATTTATAGAAATTTCTTTTAATAAATCCTAATGCTTTGTTTGATTTTTTTTTTATAGTTTCATCAATATGTGGATTCCATGACAGTTTTTCATTTATTATAACACCTAGGTATTTTGCGTTTTTAGTCTGTGTTACTGGTTTGCCATGAATAAGATAAGTGGAATTAATTTGTTTTAGTTTTTTTGTTACTCTTAACAACTGACATTTTTCTGGGTGGAAAGACAAGCTCCAATTTGATTCCCATTTCTGTAATTCATCTAAATCTCTTTGTAAAATACCTGAGTTTTGTGTTGTTTTTATTGTTCTATATATTATGCAATCGTCTGCAAATAATCTGACTTTTGTTCCTGAAGTAATGCGATTTGGTAAATCATTTATGTAAATTAAAAATAGTAGTGGACCCAAGACTGTTCCTTGAGGTACACCTGAGTTTACTGTTATTGGTGTTGATTTAGAGCCATTTATTATTACAGATTGTTTTCTCCCTATCAGAAAATCTCTAATCCACTGATGCAGTGGACCATTAATGCCGAAATATTGTCAAGAGGAACGGCTTCTTGATCTTGGTCTGTGATCGAGTCCAACACAACGAGCCTAGTGTGTGAAGTCAGTCCTGAACTGTTGAACTCAGTGCAAGTCCGGAACGAGACGGAGAGGCCAGTGCAAGAGTTGATACGGCTGTACGGTTGATACGGAGAGATATTTGTACAGCCTGTGTTACGTGTTGCCAATTGTTCAG
Source organism: Biomphalaria sudanica (assembly GCA_036873155.1). Taxonomy (NCBI): domain Eukaryota; kingdom Metazoa; phylum Mollusca; class Gastropoda; family Planorbidae; genus Biomphalaria; species Biomphalaria sudanica. The sequence continues at coordinate 1,665,361 of JAZGLO010004016.1, forward strand.
TATTGGACATTAAACTGTTACGTTACTTTGGAGTCCTGAGTTTTCAGGTTCTTTAAGATGGTGGTGTATGGTACAGTTTGCAGAGAGCCTGGATAGTGAGATTCGTAACAATACTGTAAATTACTTATTACACTAGTTACCTAAAATATAATTTTCTTATTGTGTGTAAATTAAAAGTAATTTTTAAAACAAAATATCTACATGCACTAGACTAGGCCTGTAGGTTTTCGATTTTTTGCGAATTGTCATGGATCGCATGACTCATATCCCCCCGCGAAAAACGAAGTATCACTGTAAAAAATACACCCAAACGTATTAAGTCCTATCGTGGGATCCCTGCATTTATGACGTCTTAGTGCCACCAAGTATAAACTAAAAGTATATGCGAATGACATCAAAGACAGCAGCTTCAAATTCTTGATCCTAAATATATCATTATGTCCCCTTGGGGAACTCTCGTGCTTATTGATCATGCCCCCCCCCCCATAAAAAAAAGGGGCATCCTGTATTTCCTTTAAAGCATAAGGCTTGTCGCTCTTTTCAGTACAGACCTGTGACGTGGAAACGACCTATTAGTCTTCAATGCCCACACGCTGCGACGTCGCAAGTCAGTGTTCAGGCCTTCTATAACACCAGGTCTCGTTTGAACTGAGACAATTGCTTCACTACCTTCAAGAAGAACATTTATAGGTCTACCGTATGAGGAGCCCCATTAGTAAATTAAACATGCTGAGATTACTCTTTTAGCGCACGTGAAAGGAAACTGGTTGTGAGTTTAAAGATCGCCTTGTCCCCGTACAAGGACAGACCCATTGCCACACATGAACCAGTTCTCCCTCTCAAATCCCTGTCCCGATCGCCCTTCTTATCTTCTTATCTTATATAATACAGACGTTACTTGAAAATAGAAGATGATTACGTCCTACGCGTCATGCATTTAGTCGTGCATATTAACCAATGACTTAAATTCTGCCAAGTCACTGGTTTTCCTGGCTAGCTCAGGCAACCCATTCCATGCTCTAATAGCACTAGGGAAGAAGGAGTATTTGTACAAATTTGTCCTAGCATATGGGACGAGGAATGTGCATTCATGCAGAACGCGACATGCATAAAGAATGTGGTCTACTGTTTCTTCGTCCTCGATGCAGTGGCGACACCGTGTACCGTAGTTTTTTAGAAAAAAAAAGAGCTACCTACCCGTTGACAACCTACGTATATTGGTTTATCAGTTTATCTTGTTAACTCTTTTGTTTGTTGCTCTCATAGCGCCTAGATTTATGTTCGTGAATACAAGTAGAGAGTTCCCCTTTCAAACCTATGGGGCAGATGATGTAAAGGTCATCTATTTCTGTGGCCCATGTGGTCTTTACTTTTCCTCAACTAATGTCAAGTACCCATTAGAGCTGGGTGGAATCAGAGGCGCCCCAAAGATTCGAAAATTTAAAAAATGCCAGTCTTCATAAGGATTTGAACTCGTGACCCTCCGGTTCGAAGCCAAGCGCTTTACCACTTTGCCATCGAGCTTCTAATGTTCGTGATTATTATTATTATTATTATTATTATTATTATTATTATTATTATTATTATTATTATTATTATTATTATTATTATTATTATTATTATTATTATTATTATTATTATTATTATTATTATTATTATGTTAAAGAGAAACAAAATTCATTGTAGTCCCTTTATCAGTGTCCAATGAGGAATTTTTTGGTGATGTGGCAGGTCTGCAGCAGTACCGCCCTCTGACAGAATCTTCTTAGAAATGTTAAGGACATTAAGGTATCTGTGAGGTCAATTGACTCACCCACATTTTCGGCATTTGTCAACAACATTCAGTTTTAGGATTTTATATATGTTGGTGTTCCAACTTTACTACACGTCGGCAGTTTTGATTTTAGCGAAACATCGAATCCCTCATAGCGCAACCCTCAGCTACCTTTACCTACTAAGGCATATTATAAAATAACTTAACTGGCACAGTGCAAGCACTGGACATCTCTATGACCTTCGAGGCTATCCGCTACCTGTCCTTGACCGATTTCCTTTTTTCTTTTGTAGTTTCTCGTGACCAAGAAGGCCAATCCTAGATAGGCTACATAGCGACGGTCACAGGTTGGGCATTTGAAATTAGCAGATACTGAATCGTTCTCAGCCTTCATGCTAGGTCTGGTGTATAAACCATCTGCGCTCCAGACCCTTGTTGTTACTCGGCTCGGTTGCTGGTTTGTATCTCCAGACAGCTGGTACTTCTAAAAGCAATGTAGGCGTATTATTTAATTCTTAATGTAGAACTTGATAAAAATTTGCAAAAAGCATCTCTATTGAACTTCTTCTTCCTCGTTCTCATTTTTATGTTGAAACGTTTAGATGACTAGACCAATATATGAGATGAACTGCGCAGTGGTTTCCAAATCAGGGAGCTCTCCATATAGTTTTCTTTCTATTGGGGTGTTTTGGGGCCAGTGTCTTGTTCGGGTTTCTTGGTAGAGAGTGCAGTCCTGAAGTACATTGTCAGCATTCTTTGGTGACACTTCTGAACAAAACTTAATGTTACTTTATTAATAATATACACAGATTCAACTTGAACGTAGATCTGTGTGGAAACCAATGAAATGATAATATTAAAACAAAATCTTATTACAAACACAGTTCTTTTCTGTCTTCTGTCTCTTGCTGGTTTCCTTTCAGCTTTCACGCCAGTCCTTTGTATTCACTCGAATGACGCCAGACCACCTCGTGGTTTCATCAGAAACTCTTCCGACACAACCAAACACATCCGCCCTACTTTCCTCATGGTTTCGTCATACGCACGCATATACACTCCACTGCCTGGTCGTGCGGTTTGCGCGCTGGACTGTCGTTCGGATTTATCGACGGTCAAGGGTTCAAACCCTGCCCGCTCCCATCCCCCGTCGTCCTGCGGGAGGTTTGGACTAGGAAGTAAACTATCTTCAACTCTGAAGGAACATCCGAAATATGTAAAACATTTTACAACAAACAACCACTTTAGCTTGCTCTCCATTTAAACCTGCCCTGTGCATCTTTCTCCAAACTATTGTTGTCATGTCTCGCAAGCATATATCAGTATTACATGCATGGGCGCCCGCAGGGGGGGGGGGTGTAAGGGGGTGCCCCCTGGATTCTTAGCAGCCAAATTATAGCCATTTTTTTTTTCACCTTTAAATCAATTAACTTCTGCTAGGAAACAAATTAATAATATGTAATGCTTCCACTGAAATAAAGTTAATAAGGATAAACTATTATTGTAATCAACTAGAATATTTTTATCTGTAGTTCATAGCCAAACTGGTGAGCTTTATTATAGGCTTGCAATTCAATATTCTATACCATGGTAGTCGTGACGATTTGTATTCACTTGCACACTATTATAGTTATCATTATATTTAGTAAAGGCCTAGAGTATGATTTCATTACCGAAATACCAAGAAAACGCAGTTAATTTATGCTGTTGCCAGTGCTCGGTCGATACAAATCAACGTTTTGACTCAGATGGTATGGGAAGAACCTTCTATCGTAAACTGGTGATCGCTTTGAACCTGCTATTTTATTGAGCTCTAACAAGGACCGCAACTCCGCAAGACGTAAATACATTTACCAAGGGGACTGCACTCCTCAATCTTGTTTAAAGAAACGTTCCCATATATCATATCGAAAGATGGCTGACAAGGATTTGTCCTCCAAGACACAAAAAAAAAAAAAAAAAAAAAAGACACGAACTTGTATCATATTCTAGGCCTATACTAAATATAATGATAACTGTAATAGTGTGCAAGTGGAAACAAATCGTCGTTAAATGGTGTCGATGGTCCCGGGTTCAAACCCTGCTCGACGTATCCCCCGCCATTTTTGCGGGGGGCTTGGGTTCTTCTTTAATCTTTTGCACTCCCAGGGGAGCATAGGACCGCAACCACACCTCTCCACCGAACTCGGTTCTGAGCAGCTTTCTTCATCTGCTTCCATGTCATTTAAGTATCCTCAGCATCAATGATGACCTACCTCTTCCAGGTTTGCTTGGGTCTGCCCACTTTCCTCTTTCCTTGCGGATTCCAGTCAAGTGACTGCCTTGCAACATTGGTAGCTGGTTTGCGCAGGATGTGTCCTATCCAGCTTCATTTCCGTTTTGTGATGTCTTAGGCTATGGGCTTTTGTTTAGTTCTCTCGCACAAATTGACAGTAGTTATCTTTTCTGACCCCCAAATTCCTAATATCAGGCGTAGGCATCCGTTAGCAAAGGTCTGGAGTTTTTCCATATTTGTTTTAGCGACTCTTCATGTCACTGAACCTTATAGAAGGACCAACTTAACGTTTGTATTATAGATTAGTATCTTACTATGTAGAGATAATGCCTTAGAGCGCTAAATTGGTTGAAGAGACTTGGGTTAGGATGTAGGCCTAATAATATTGAAATCTGAAAGAACATATGAAATATTTAAATCAAAACTTTCTAGTTTGTAAGACGGAGTGATCTATTAAAAAAAACAAAAAACAAGAAGGCTTTTCAAGCAAGCTTAGATGCATTGAAACAAGGATATACAGTTTACCTCATCGTATAAAATTATCTAGATCTAGGACACGTACAGCACCTGATTGGTCGACTGCATATTAGATCTTTTTAAAACGTATTTTTTTCGCCGATATGTAAGTAGATTCCCTTTTAAACCTTTAGGGATGATTATGTTAAGTTCCTATGTTTCTTTGACTCTCTATGACTGTCAACAAAGGTGTCACGTGACCTGTACAAACACAATGACCAGACCATTTAATTGAATGCCAGGTACCCATTAGAGTTAGGTGGACTCAGAGGCGGATCTTATGGTTTAAACTATCATATTTCTACAGGAGACTCGGTTTAGGAAACCAAGCGCTTTACCCGTGTCCTGGCTAGGATCTTGTGAGCTGTGCAAATCCAACAATACTCCATGAATCAGTCTAAACTAGCCAAGGGACATAACTCATAAAAATGATATACGTAATCAAGACTTCTGAATACTTCAACTAATATATTTATTTACAAATGGGATGCTTAACTTGTCTCACTAGCGGCCTACCCTTCGTTTTCTTATCAGTCTCTATCACTCTTCAACCTTCTCTAATCCCCAGCCATCTTGTTCTTCATGTACCCCTATTCTGCAACGTCATTCGTCTGTCTACGTCACTACTTTTACAGTCGCTAAAATAATACACACTATATTTATTTACTAACGTACTCTCTAAACTAGGTCACTACACCAGTCAGCCAACCCGCACTTCTCCAACTCAGTGGCTTAGCAAGGCAACCCATGGGCCCGGGTTCAAGACTATCTAGGTGCCCTCCCCCTCCCCACAACACGACAAAATTAGTGCGTGACAAAATTTTGTAATCTGAATGTATTGGTAAATTTATCAAAAGACAAGTGTAAGGATCGTACCTATTTTTTGTTTTGTAAGTAATAATGTCGATTGGTTTGATTCAGTTATGACTCTCTACAAATCTTACAAGTCAATGTTTGTGTCACGAGTCGAGTCTGTGACCTATTTCGACCAGTTTCTAGAAGCTCGAGTTCAAACCAGTGCAAGTGTCCAGCGTAAACAAGTTAATTTTAGATATACAATCGAAGAAAGAGGTTAAGGGGAAAAAATAGCAGACGTCAGCTTCTAGAAGGTCAAAGTTACTAAAATAATTATCGGAGAAGGTTCCAGGATTCTATAACGTACGATCAAAGAAAGTATAAATTAAGGGAAAGTCAGTCAGACGGGGTCCTCGCATAGTAGTAGTTCTTGTAGAGCGTTGGTCCTCACACAGTCCTCGATTACTAATAAGTTTTGTGATATTAGCGGGTCCATTAAGTAAAGTTTTAGTAGTTGAAGTTGAAGTTATACTAAGTGAAGTTTCATGTATCATTTAAGTTTTATTTATGGAAGTATCAAGTCAAGTTGGTATTGAATTAAGAAGTTAATTTGATGTGAAAGTTGAAGAAGTATTATTAAAGAAGCTTAAAGAAAATACAGAGAGATGTTTCTTTCTTCATTTCATTGAATTGTCAAGTTTGATAATATAATCCCCGGCAAGTGTGATCTTCACAGTTTGTACAGGTTATTAACAGAATCAAGCGATCTTTTTTTAAATCGGTTTTTTTCTTTCACTTTGGTCTCATCCTAAGTACTCATGTTGGCCAAATTTGCCATGAGTCCTGGACTCAAGCGCAATGAACCCTTTCGCGCCATTTTGTAACACCACAGGCTGTGGGCCCCTAGTGGTCATGGGCCCGGGTTCCCTTCGCGCCAAGGATGCTACGCCACTTCTCCCACTGATAAGCTTGGCATAGGAATATAGTAATCTTGCTATCTTAAAAAGTTATAGTAGTATATAAGTGAACGCCCTTAGCCCCTTTCTGTAATGACAACAAATAATCTAGATTAATTCCTTCCAACAAGTTGAATTTGTCACGTAAAGTATTCAAGAGGAAATAACTAGCTCATAGCTGATACATTAATTACTGCAGATGGCCTCCCTTATTTCCAATGTTTCCTAAAATAGTTGCCTCATATCATCGTCTTATGTCCATTCATTACGGATTTACTATTGAGAAAAGTCGTTGAGACCCTTGCTAATTTTACAGGAGACAGTGTTAGGTCACTCTGCCCTTGTCTTGTAGAACGATATTAAGGTCAGAAGAACTACAAATGACCAGGTCTCACCATACAATACCAACAAGTCTTTCATCCATTAAGATTTTCTTGTAAGTCCATTTGTTCAATATCTGTCCGACCATTCAGGGTCTCTCCAATGAAACAAAGGCGTCCTTGTCAAAAATATCTGACTTTAGTAGGAGCATGTTTCCCTTCTAATACGTAGGTCAGCGGTTGAAGTATTTGCATATCCGAATTCATTATTCCGGACAACCCCGGACCCGTTAATAAGAAACAATTGGAATGGTAACTATTTCCAGCACTGTCCAAGACCTTCTGGACTGACTAGAGACTAGTCCTATTGTGGGCATCCATCTGACAGGAGCGGCTCGATCAAAGAAATTGGTGGGTATGACAGAAAATAAAGAAATAAGAGGGAGCGCGTTTAAACTAGTGTGGGCAATAAAAAAAAAAAAGAGGGCAGCCATCGTCAAGGGGAGGGGGGAGAAATGGTGTCGAATGCGACATTTGATTCAAGAGCGGACCGTTTAATTTGTATTGGACACAATTATAATAACGGCAGACGCCATTGTTTGCCCGCTATTGTACGGAGAGCAGCGCCCCCTTCAGGCAGAAGTGGTCAACACGCCATAATGAGAACGGTAAACAAGTCTAAACGAGCGGTGTAGAAACTGCTAAAAAAAAAAAAGTGGAGGGGGAGACAATCGCTGAATTAACGCCTTAACTTATACAAGTTCACTCCCCTTCCATCCCAGCGCCCCCCCCCCCCCACCCCCAAGACTACACATAATGGAAGCTGTTTAAACTGCAGACTGTGGACGTTTATCATTTCGAGGCAGCACGCGCCAAAACCTTTCATTCAATAAGGGAGATCAATCAAATTAGGGAAAATATAATTTAGATTAACTTCATTTCATGGCTCTACACTTCTTGCTCCTCGTAGAAAAACACCGTGTCATTCTTTTCGGCACGCACACACACACACTTACACGCCACGAGCTCTTCCATTTCATCAAACGTGTTATGCCGATATCTTAAAACAAAACTGGATCTTAGAAAGTAGGAAGTTGTTACAGAAACTTTTGCAGACAATTGTACGCTAAGAACCTATCTTGTCCACAGCTGTCCAGTTATGTCTATCAGGGGAGAGAAGTCAGAAGTTGAAAAAAGAGAGGGGGGATACAGGTGGGCCTTTCCATAGATCATCTCACTACGAGTGTGTCCAGAAGGAGTTAGGTCGAGGTCCTTGAGACCAGTGGCCAAAAAAAAAATAATTATTACCATGAGTTTATTCCAAGTCATTATTGTATACGGATACAAATTTAAAACTGCTGCTTCACTTCTGTCTTCAGAGAAACTCTTGTCTTGAGAGCCATTCTTGTCTTTATAGACGCTCGTCTTCAGAGCCAATCCTGTCTTCAGAGCCACAAATCTTTAGAGTCACTCCTATCTTCAGAGCCAATCCTGTCTTCAGAGCCACAAATCTTTGGAGTCACTCCTATCTTCAGAGCCCCTTCTGTCTTCAGAGCCACTCCTATCTTCATAGTCACTCCTGTCTTCAGAGCCAATAAAGTCTCCAGAGCCACTCATGTCTTTAGAGCCAGTCCCCTCTTCACTGCTCCTCGTAGAATTGACTACCATTACATATGTACGAGTACGAACAATGTAAAAATACATTGCCCCAACGAAACACAAGAATATAAATAGTCACCTAAATATCTTGAACTAACAGGTTACAAGTTTTAAGACAGCAATATTTATAATTTCATTCTTTGAATTATTTCTAAAGATAAGTAGGTGTTTTTAAATTTTATGCTTCGTTGGCTACTCCATCTACACTTTAGGATTGTTCTAACGCAGTGGTTCCGAGACTATTTTGTCTCATAGACCCCTTGCCATGTTTTCTGGTTTTCGGTAGACCCCTGCTTAACTTGTAATGCATTTATGCCTAATTCATGAATATTTAAAAAAAAACTAATTTCTACCTGTTAATGGCTGTAATGAGTTGAAAAGTAATTTAAAGCTACATATTAAATTATAGAGATCTATCTTTTTTATTGATAAAATTCAAATTTAAACCAATTAAAATAACAATTAGTATGTATTACTAGCATCACCAAAACACTGGATTAAAAAATATATAATTTTGCACGTTCGTCATCTGTTGCTATGGATATTATGTTTCGTATAGGAATTTGTTGTTCTAAGAAGTAGCCCTTCAAACATTAACAATTAATTAATTTTCTATTAAGTATCATTGTAAAAGTTTTCTCAAAGAGCAGTGGTGTATTTCTTCATGTTTCGCGTGGCTCAAATATTGGGTCAGCAGAACTGCTTTCACTAACAGGAAAAGGGGCAAGGGTGAGTAACTGGCTTCTAAACCAGCAAGCTTCGAGCAGAAATTATTCATTAGCCTTGGCTTGCTACCCACCTAGCAGCAGGAAAACTAAATTCAAAACTCTTCTGCCTTGCAACCCACACATGGGAAAGGTTTCGTGGGGGCGACCCTTAGGCAGTTTGCAGCACAAAGCACTACATCCTGCCAGAGCCTGTGACACCGCTAATCCCTAACGGTAGGCCCTATATAACAGTGTTTATGTCGTCTGAAAAGAATTACACAAGACTCTTTTAATTTTATAACTCATGGCACCGATATGCCATTGAACTGTATTGTCGCTTAAAGAAATAATAATCTTTTAATAATATCAGATTTGTGTAGAACAGTTTTTAAAACTACAATGGCTGGTTAAATCATTGTTTTACCTATAGTGTTTTCCGTATTTTGCTATACGTAAAGAGATATTGTCAGACGCTCACAAACCATCATCCATATGATGTCAAAGAGAGATTTTGTGTGTCTTTTCTGAACTTTATCTTTGTGTTCGAAAGTTTTTCAAATCTTTATTTATTTTATCACGGTGGTATCGCCTAAAATTATCCTGCAGCTCAATTGATTTCATATTGTCATTATAATGCACTTAAGTAACCGCTTGTTTGACAAGGAAGGGATGACTCCCAATTTTAAATCATCAACCTGTTGAGTCTACATTTCTGTTTGTTAAACATTAGTTACATGTAGACAAAAATTAACCTATTTAAATAAGTGTTGAAATTAAATGCAACAATTTTTCGTTTAAATAGAAGGATAAATATTTAAAGAATTAACTAAGGTACAAATCATGTATTAGTTTATGAAAGAATTACATTAATGCGATGTGAAAATCAAAGCCATAACCTGCCTAAATAAAATCCATTATCATAGACCTCCAAATTATTTTTTCACTTTCGTAGACCCCTTGGGAGTCTTCATAGACCACTTTGGGAATCACTGATTTAACGTTTGATACAAAGGTTATATCAACTCACTCTGTCTATCTTGATCAGACAATGGGTTAGGGAGAAATCACGAGAGCAAACAGACAGACATTAGCTTTGTAACAAGACTGCACATTTGTAAGACAAAAAGTAAGACTCATTCATTGACCTCCTTCAGTCGTAGAACGACTCTGGTTCATCTCGCACACTTCCTCTTGTGGCTGTGGAGCCCTATTTTGGAGAGACACTCACGCCCACAAAGTAAGTAAGACTACATTATATAATATATATGTACATGATAAGAAAGCAAAATAAAACGTAAGGCTGCTATAAGACAACAGAAAGTTTTAATTGTTTCAATCTAGTTTGTAACCACTTCTGACACCATCCTCAGAGACATCGGTGCACGCACAATCTCAACTGTACCAGCTCCATGTCTTTAGCAAATAAAAAAAGTTTTTTGTGGACAAAATATTCTCTAAGACATTCAGTGGCATGTACAAGTCTTTCAACGACACATTAGGCAATGAATGAATGACATACAGTAGGACGAGTACTGAAGGACAATAGAGAAAACAACATCAAACATTAGATTTCAAAAAGAATTTCAAAATGGAAACAATAGTTCTCAGTGAGATGGCCTGAGCTGACACCAGAATGTGCTTGCCATGTTGGCTGAAAAATAAGAATATTGGGTGGGAACTGCTGCGTTTTGGAACAAGTGATGAGAATAGATAACACACGGCCTAGTTGGACAAAAAAAAAAGGGGGGGGGCACGCTATATATATATATGGTATATCAAGATATATAAAACAAAATCTGTCAGCCTCAAACAAAAGTGCAATTCTATTGGCCCAGGCTTGGACACCCCCACCCCCTCCTTCCTACCAGCAACTGTGGTAAGGATATTAAGCACTCAAAGGGAAACTACTGCTCCTTGAGAACTACTCGCTACAAATTAGTATTATAAGACCCTATGTTGTGCGGGTTAATCTCCCCCTCAAACTCTTTCAACAAGGGAAAAGAAAAAAAAAATGTGTATGTCTTGAACACTATTGCCAGCAGATTGTCACTCTCCAGATACTTACATGTCAGTGTCAACAGCCAAACTAGAAGCTCTCAATGCCTTGGACAGCTACACGGTTTATACATCTACTGGCTTGCTATCTAGCCATACACACTACAACAGTGTACAGGTTGATGTATTTGAAGTGAGCATCTACACTCAACATTGATGAAGTCTCCCAACAAGGGCAAGAAATGTCAACTAGAAATGTAAACGAATTGGGGAGGCAAAGGTAATTATGTGATAGTATCTAAATCTAATTGTTCCAAATTTGTTCCCCGCACTGCCACAAAAATCTTGATCTAAAAGTATACTATGTCAAACACAGTGACAAGAATGTGGATAGGCTATGTGGTACCAACTCTCTATCAATTGTCTGTGATCACCCTATTCTAATCTAAAGACTGAGTGATGAAGAACTTTTTAAAAACTCGACAAAGTGGCATGAAACAAGATTCTAATTCCAACTTCCTCCATTTTATTTTCCCTAACACAACCTGATGATATAAATAGACATTCATGTCTAGAATGGTTTATGCTTGCCCTGGATGTGGCAAAATATGCAGGTCACAGCTGGGGATGCGCAGCCACGGGAAATACTGTATTCCTCATAAATCTTCGGACTCGAAGTCAAGCCTTATTATTATTATCATGTATAGAATAGTGAGCCAATTTGGCATAGACCTAGAGATCTATGTACAAAAAATATTTTTGTCTTAAATGAGAATAATTATGTTCCATTCTATGAAAGAATAAGTTCAGATGTTTTTTAAAAAAATGTTAGCTTCATAAATATTAAACAAAACAAGTAGGGTCATGCAATGTATTAAAGATATAGTAATTCATTTATCATGGAAAAATAAGGCAAATTCAATTTTTTTACCTTCAGTATTTTGAGTTTTTTTTTAAATCTGAAAGTTTCTATATTATGTTTTTCTAAGTTTTTTTTTTCTTCACCTACTGCTGGATAACTCTCACAGATATTCAAATCAAGGTTCTTATGTTGAGTCTGCACTGACAACCTTTTTGAACTGTTCAACATCTCAACAGCGATGATACAAACATTAAAACAAAACTTTATAAGCTCACAAGTATTTTTGACCCTTTAACAAAAAAAATTAAGCAAACAAACAAACAAAAAGTCATTAGACAACAGACTGAAATGTGTGTCTTGTACACATTTATACAACCTGTATGCTATAAAACAGTTGAAATTTGCTACATAACAGCCCTTGATAGAAAAATGTATAGAAATATTTATATCTTACAGTACATCAGCTGACTGTACAAAAAGTCATTGCTGACTCTGGATGTGATCAATTAAGGTCTGCTCACTAATCAAAAACGATTTACAGCTTAAATGATTTGCTACTGCTTAGCTGTAAGATGTTAACTAAATCAGCTGTTAAAAAAAAAAAAAAAAAAGCATTTTCTCTTCACAACTTAAGTCCAATATTTTAATCAAGACACATAGACACTCAAAATGTTTTAAAAATAGTTTGAAAGTGATATGAGTTGTTGTGATCCCCCCGCCCAGCCCCCACCCACTTGGCTCTGACTAAAACAATATTTTTAATCTCTTTATTCTGATGAGTACTCCCAACATCAAACTGAGACCGTGTGAAATGTTTTACCTCACAGAACTGCTCAAAGCACAACATGTGCTAGAATGTAGACTAAATACGCTTGTCTTTTGTAACAACATTACACATCATTATGACAGAAGTGTTTTTGTTTTCCTATGAAACTGTAATGACAGCACAAACGTTTCCACCTCTTTTGTTAATGTCTCAATGTCATGGAACAATAACATAGAGCAAATTATTTAAACAGTATCAGAAATACAAAGAAAGGGTGGTAAAAAAAACAAAACAAAAAAAAACTAGCTAGACAATGTAAAAGAATGGACCGGCCTTTCTCTTGATATCCAGTACATCTGTCCAGGAAAGGTGGAGGACTTTGGTTTCATGAACTGTCACATCAACCCTATGACAAATGTCAAGGGACAGATGATGAATACAAAAATTATTAATTTGAAATGTACATTCTTGGCTGACTTGGTTGTGTCCCACAAATGGCTTATAGGAGCGAACATGACTTGCAGCCAACACAATGCTGGAACATGCCCACATCACACTAAGCATCACAAGATTTCCTTTTTCCTTAGAGGCAAGATGTCCCCTTTTTATTAAGGTGATGCCCTGATTACCCTAACAGTGCCCTAGTAATAAATGAGGAATTATTCCAAGTCAACAATTATCACCGCATATATTAATGCACTTTTAGGAGATCCTGTAAGGGCAGCAACCCAAATGGTAAAAAAAAAAAAAAAGACACAAAAATAAAAGCTAAAAAAACATTAAGTGACAAATGGAATTTTATAGTCAATGCTAGTTTTTGTGGCACTGGGAGACACACGTGGGCATCTCATTAGAAAGGAAGATGATCTGGTGAAGATGGTCTGGTGATGTCTCAAATGAAACAAATTTTACCCAAGAGTTCTTGTGTGGATGAAATGAAAAGATGAAAAATGTCTGTGTCCTTAATAAAAAAACATTCTCGAAATTGAAAAAAAAAACAACACTATTACTATAAGTGATGACAAAATGTAACAAAACATCTAAAACCAAAATCTATAAAATAAAGAAAATGAAAAGAAAAAAAAAGATTACTATTACATATTCATTAGAATGTTTCATTAATTTAGCCTGAAAATAACAAAGCACATAGATGAAATATAGCGACTTTAAAAGATTAAATCCTTTGAAATGAAATATAAAGTTAAAGTTGGTTCACCTGTAAATCTCATTGCCTAGACATATATGATAGATTTTCTTTCAACTGCCCTGCATATTTAAAACAATAGTCAGCTCTCAAAGTCATGTGGATGTAGAGGAAAAAAAAACAACAAGAAAAAATATACTCATGAAATCCAAAACAAAGATTAGAATCTTTCAAAAAATGTTAAAGTACAAAGACAACTACCATTTTACAAAGGTCATCTGCTTACACTAATATAGTAATTGTGTGCTCCTCAACAAATTAGTTGCTTATTGCTGGTCTACTTGCCAAACTAAAATTTCCCCTCAAAATATATTTACTACTTGAAAAAACTCAACTTAAAATCTGAAAGCTTACATCAGGATTAACAGTGTTCAGCTCCTGTAAACCTTTTCAGGAAATCATTTTGAAAAATATACCAAAAGAATATGTCAGAGACAAAGAAAAAAAAAATATATATACATTTAGACATAATCCCTGACATTTGTTATAAATTTTAAACACAGACTACAAAGCTGCATGACTCAACAAAACTACATCCCATTCAAATTGAATCAAGTCAATCACACTTTAGTTATAAAACAGCTGTAGCTGTTTGTCAAATCAACGTTCAATGCCAAATTAGCTGTAGCACATGAGCATGTCCCTAACAAATTCAATGTGACACTCTATGAGCTCTCACCGAATCCAAATTTAGCCTGAAGTTAGCACACACACACGCAAAGAAAAGAAATAAAAGTTATCTTTTGTCTGATTAAATAACAGTTGATATGAATCTAGTAGAGATCTGGTCTACAGCGATAGATTGCACTGTTGAGTTTTGGTGGCCAAAGACTAGCTTCGTGGAGCAGGACAAGCACATTGATGTGCCAGTGAGTAAATAGTGTTCATTTGTAAGCAGTATCTAAATTCTTGTTCCTTTCAAACACTGTCTGAATCCACTATTTAAGAATAGAAGTCTAATGTACTGTCTGGTTCTGCTACCAATGTGATGCTACTATTACCCACATCTTTGTCCATTTGTACAACTGCTACAGCATCACTTCCATCAGCCTCACTCTGGCCTTCTGTTGGGAACGAGGACCCAAAGTGAACCGTTAAAGACTCGTCCTCCCCTGGGCCAAACTGGCGCTCACCATCGTAATCATCATACACTTGCTTGCCTCCCTTAGGCTCTGAGGACGATGGGGGCTGGAACAGCACAAGGGCCATGCTGTTGTTGCTGCAGCCATTGTTTCGACTGCTGTGAGATGTCCCAGGGGCCATGTTTTCTGCAGCATCTTCCTCCAATAAGGGGATATTTTCTGGTGGTGTGAAAACAACATCCGTACCTACAGGAATGATACAAATAATAGTAATTAGAATCAATTTCAAGATGAAATTACAAATAGTGAAAACTGATGATTTAATATCTATTTTATAAGTTAAAAGTAAAATGAAAATGAGATACTGGAAGTAGAAAATATTTTTCTGAACTATTTTCAAACTTAAACATTAAAATAGGATTTTCTGATAGTGAGAATCTCTGCCTCTGTGGCATTTTACTTCTCGAGAGACAATCTTTTCCCATTGCAACTTCTTGTGTGACTAAAGAGGCCTATCCTTGATACACAGCTGCGGTCACAGGTTGGGCATATGTAATAGCCAAGCGCCGTTGCATTTTCACCCTTATTTCTGCTGCTGTTGTCTATGGCATATGCAATCTAAGACCCTTCCTTTATGCTCTCTCTTCATGTGGATCTATCTAGTGCCATTTTTTCCCAGCTGCTAGTGTCAATTTTGAAGAGCTTCATGTCATGTTTGCATACATCCGTATACAGTAAAAGTGGGCGACCAGTGGCTCTCCTGCCTTCTATTAGAATGTCTTTTGAGAATCAAATATACAAATAAGAATATTTGTGACCATTGACAATTTACTGGTACAATTCTAAACAAATAACAATTTGGCTATAGCTTTTGTGAATAAAAAGTTGTAATTGATAGGTTCTGAGTGTAAGATTTTTTGGTTAAAGTGTATTGGTAAGTGAAGCTGAGTTAAGGCTAAGACTGCTTTATTGATCCTTATTGAAAATTTGTTGTGATTATTAGAATAAAGTCAAACTGATTTAATTCTCTTGTAATGTACAGAAATATCCTTGAGTTAAGTTACATGCTTAGCTGGAAAGTGGCCACGAACACACACTCTGGTAAGTGTGTAAGGAGTATCTAAGCTGTGTCTTGAAATCAGTAGCCAAAGAAGGTGCTTTAAAAAGAGACTGGCTTGTGTGAGTAACAAGCATATTTTGACCATAACAAATTGGTACCAATTTAGACTCATCAATAGTAATCAAATTAATTGATTAGCAAAAGGAACAGTTATGGACTAGATGTTTGAAATGATAGGTGCTACTAGTCTTATTGAGATAGAGAAGAGAAGATGGATTGAGATAAGAAATAGTTATAGCTCCATTTGATATTGTAATAAATTTAATATTCAAACTGTCAAAGGAATTATTTTCAAGTATTATACGTAAATAAAAGTAATTAGGCAGGACTCTCTGTATTCATGATTGGAAATTGTTGGGAGTTGGACATTGATTTTATTAGAACCAAGTCACCTTATTCACAGGCACAGGAAATGGAATGTAAAATGTAAACAAATGAGGAGATGGCTGTTTGCAGGAGCTTTAGGCTAGGATGTAATTATCTTCAATTCTGAAAGGACACACAAAACATGTCAAACAAGAACATATAGCTATCAAGTCCTGACCTCGTCTCTGGTAAAACAAGACATAGCCGCTGCTGTATTCACTCTCAGACGGAGTTTGCTGACAAACAGAGTCATCATTGTAGTAGTACCACTGGGAAGTCAAGGGGTGCTTAGAGTAGCAAGTGTAGTGCCCCGCGCTGGCACCCCCAAAGTGGCAGACGATGCTGTACAGATCATAGACCAGACCACCAGAGCTCGGCCCAGACAGGAATCCACGGACGTCCATGCCTTCATGTGGGAATAAAACTTTTGTATCCACCTTGGTGCTGGATAAGTCTTGGTACACAAATCTGAAGAGAAATCAATCAACGTAACAATAGTCAAACCCTAATCCCAAATTGTAAGACTAACTTCCTCATGTATAATAAAGATTATTAGTATTACTATTATCGATATTAAATGACCGTATTGATAAGTTTGTTAGATATCAGAGTATGACTGATGACAATTATTATTTTATAACTTCTTATCAAAGATAAATTGGGTGTGTGTGTGGCTGAGTGGTCAATGGCTTGGCTTCTAAATGAACGGAGGTCTTGAGTTCAAATATGTATTGAAGACTGGGATTTTAGGTCAACCCTGAGTCCAGCCAAATCTAAAGGGTATCTAACATTAGTTGGGGGAGGTAAAGGTGGATGCTCCTTGTGCTGTGGTCACATGACATTCTTGTCTAGAGTCTTCCACAATCCTTTGCAAAGCAGCAATGGTTGATCATTGTGTTTAAACTGTCATTTTCTAATGATTGTGGCTGATTCTGACATGATGTCAAATGTGTTCAAGCTCTGTATGAGTAAGCACATGTTCTTATATACTACAAACCCTCACAAAGTAATCTCACAAAGATACAAATGACAAACACAATATTATAACTGAATAAAAGATCTATTGTCAACAATAGGATAGATGGCTATGAGATGATTTTCATAAAGCACAGTTCTAAACTATTGTATTTTGTTGCTATCTTAACCTAACAATGTTCTGTCACAGTTTCATTTTTTATGTTTCCCGAACGGCGCTGTGTGCATTCCTTTCTCTAGTTTTCTAACGAAACGAATACAAACCTCTTCAGATGGATGATGAGGTTGTCTGGATACCTCCAGACTGTCATTGTCTTTTTAGCACATTGGTTCCTCTCACACTGGGGGCAGTACCACGGGTTGTGTTCATCTAGAATCTCACTTTTAGCATCAACAATACAAGAATATACAGAATCAAACACAATCAAATAATAAAGAGTATAAATCATATGTATACAAAGGATGAGTAAGGGGGAGGTTATAGTCAGACAGGGGAGTCACAGCTTCAGTTACCTAAATAAAATGAAAATGTAGGATGTATACATAAAACTATTATTACTTGGCTGTTGAGAGACATTAAGTCTTCCACGATGTAATAAAACAAACAAAAAAACAACTGAATGAAGTAAAGAACACATTCATTCAAGGAAATGATCACCAAAAAAAGTCCCTTTTGAAAGACAGTATTGAAAGATAAAGATAGAAACAAAAAGGTTTATAGAAAGAGCATTACAAAGTGATGAGACATTAGTCTTCACAATGGGACACAATTCAAACTCTTCATTGATATCACAAGGACAACTGCGTAAGCTGATATCATAGATCAATGATAAATGTGGTTATATAAAGTACATGTTATTTCTTTTTATTTGCACAAACATTAGAGATTCATATAAATATTATCACTTTATATATTAACAGTAGACAATTTATAGTTTCTTATTTTTTTAAAAAAAGGTGTGTGTTGGAAGCTGAGATTAAAAAATTTGGACAAAATGCAAAGATGTATATAAGAATGTAAGCTGAAAAAAACAACATTTTTTTAGCTGCTTAACAGAATCTCTAACATGAATTAGTTAGAAACAATGATCAAGACTAACCTTTGAGTGAAGGCACCAAAACAGTCCATAATGGTGGTGGGCTCCAGTGACCTGAGACCAGCCATGGAGGAGTCCTCGTGCACATATTGCCACTCGCAGACCTGATCAGGCGACAGGGTGTCACAAATGTGAACTGTCAGGCAGTCAGAGGGCTGCAGTACCACCTCTCCATCTCGAGTGACCTCACAGCCAGAGCAGTGCCTTGAATAAGTACACCGAGAGCAGGTCAAACCCTAAAGAAAATGAAAGTGAGTTTTGAAGGCGTTAACACAGGATCAAACAAATGAAGAGCTGCACACAAGAGAGAAATGTGACAAATAAGGGTGAAAACTAGTTTTAAAAATGTACAGAACAATAAATGTTTATTCAAACCATATTTTAAACACAAAATAACAACTATAAAATCATTAAGCAGACCTAATATCACAATTAGAATACAGAATCTGACAGTAGAGTAATTCTCCATTACAGCTTTTTATCAAAATGTTTCAAGGGATGCATAATAGTAAAAGAGAGGTAGAGACTAGAAAGGCATGTCTCTTCCTAGCTCATGACCTGTGCTACCTTTTTCTCTAACTTAATGGTGCTTCAGCAACAATGACTATGTAATTAGATGATGATTAGATTGATGACTGGACTGTTCCAATCATTTCAACTGCCACAACAGAGATACTTGTTACAGGCACTTTTGTTTTTGTCAGAATTATCCAGATCTCATACAATGAAAAAAAAATGAGATCACATTCTAAAAAGATTCTATTAAAAAATACCAAATCCTGTTCTATTTATCTTATCTTATACAATATAGACGTTACTTCAAAAAAGAAGATGATTATGTCTTACGCGTCATGCATTTAGTCATGCATATTAACCAATGACTTAAATTCTGCCAAGTCACTGGTTTTCCTGGTTAGCTCAGGCAACCCATTCCATGCCCTAATAGCACTGGGGAAGAAGGAGTATTTGTACAAATTTGTCCTAGCATATGGGATGAGGAATGTGCCTTTCTCTTTGTGTCTTTCAGAGTATTTTATTAAATTTTGTTTTTGTATTTGAAGATTATGGTTCAGTGTTTTATGTATAATTGCTACGTTACTTTTGAGTCTTCTGTCCTGAAGGCTTTCAAAATTTAGCGATTTTACTAAAGGTGTTACTCTAGTCAAATGTGAATATTCGTAATCTATAATTCACCTACCTAGAAAACAAGATACTACAAGAAAACAAGATGGCCAAGGCTATGGGCAATGCAATAGAGGGAATTGTTAATATAAAGAAGTAAGGAGAGGGCCACTAAAAAATGGAAACTTTGAACTAAATCCTGCATCAAATACTGACCTGACCATCAGTCAATTTGATGGAGTAAGTGGACAGCAGCGGACTAACCATACGGTCCACCAGGCTGTAAAGAGAATCTCCTGATATCACGCTGGGCATCTGAAGAATGCTTGGGTGGCCAAAAAGTTGAAGACAGTCTGAGCCTGAGTTGTCTCTGACATTGTGACGATATGCTATGCTCATAGGGAGTGTTCTATGGAAAAACAGAGCACTTTTTTTTTTATTTTCAAAAAATTTGACAAATGAAAATTTATGAAGGAGTTCTCTGAAAAATATTTGTTTGTAGTCTTTCTGAATGAAATACAGAATGATGTGAAGGTCAACTGTTTCACGCCTATGATTAACAAGGGTGCCATGTGGTCAGCACATCAACTAACCACTTGTACTTTTCCTCAACTAAAGTCAGGTACCCATTACCCTTCACAGGAAGCTTAACCTGAGCCAAGCGCTTTATTAAGCAACCATGGCCCCAAAAGTCTGTACTTTGCTTACAAAATGGATTGAATAGAAAACATATTCCACAACATCAATGGCAATTTCTAAAAATAAACAGTCCACTTAGGAAGTAAAAAGTGAAACAGACTGAGAAAAAATGATAGTAGTATAACATTGGATCAGATAAACAATGTACTACTTCAGTATGAAAGAAGTGCATTAAATGAAATGACCATACATATTTACATATTGAAATAAACCAGGACATTAATTGTAATGAGGGCCAATACTACAGATGTTAAGTCCAACTTTATTAAAATATTTTTTAAAAATAATAATATGGATTAAAAATCCGAAATCAAGTGATGCAATCATATATATATATATATATATATATATATATATATATATATATATATATATATTCATTTAAAGTAAATTTCATTATTGACTCATCAGTAAAATTTTTGGATGTAAACAAAATTGAAAAAGCAGGCTAAAATGTGTAGCTATATTTTTGATGTAATGAAGTGTTCATACCCTAAGATAGTTCCCATTAAAAATAAAGAAAAATTCTGAAAACAAAACAAAGCCAGAATGTCTAGTCAGGATTTGGAGCTATAAACAATTCAAAACTGGTTCTCTCCTTATCTCCTTAGGCTATTGGGCTGGCTCATCAAGTTTCACCTGGATATGACTGTCAAATGTAAGTCATTGTATGAAGTTTGACGTGGATATGACTGTCAAATGTAAGTCATTGTATGAAGTTTGACGTGGATATGACTGTCAAATGTAAGTCATTGTATGAAGTTTGACGTGAATATGACTGTCAAATGTAAGTCATTGTATGAAGTTTGACGTGAATATGACTGTCAAATGTAAGTCATTGTATGAAGTTTGATGTGGATATGACTGTCAAATGTAAGTCATTGTATGAAGTTTGACGTGGATATGACTGTCAAATGTAAGTCATTGTATGAAGTTTGACGTGGATATGACTGTCAAATGTAAGTCATTGTATGAAGTTTGACGTGAATATGACTGTCAAATGTAAGTCATTGTATGAAGTTTGACGTGGATATGACTGTCAAATGTAAGTCATTGTATGAAGTTTGACGTGAATATGACTGTCAAATGTAAGTCATTGTATGAAGTTTGATGTGGATATGACTGTCAAATGTAAGTCATTGTATGAAGTTTGACGTGGATATGACTGTCAAATGTAAGTCATTGTATGAAGTTTGACGTGAATATGACTGTCAAATGTAAGTCATTGTATGAAGTTTGATGTGGATATGACTGTCAAATGTAAGTCATTGTATGAAGTTTGACGTGGATATGACTGTCAAATGTAAGTCATTGTATGAAGTTTGACGTGGATATGACTGTCAAATGTAAGTCATTGTATGAAGTTTCATGTGGATATGACTGTCAAATGTAAGTCATTTCATAAAGTTTCAAGTGGATATGACTGTCAAATCATGAAGTTAGATGTAGATATGACTGTCAAATCAAAGTCCTTAAAGTTGGATTGGGAACTAATCAATTCTTTTATACATTACAGTTTTCAGCATTTATTATTTCTTGCCAACATTTGTTTAATAATACATTTTGTAAAGTAAGGGGATTTACTTGTTTTATTGAACTGAGCTTGAAAGCATTAAACTCATGGAAAATATATTCAGTGCTGTATTTCTTCTGCGTGTTTAAGTTGTAGCCTAATGGCACTTATAAACTCATGTAGGTCATGTAACATGGGGAGATAATACTACTCTCCAAAATAAAGACTTGACAGAAGATGTCAACATTTTTGCAATATTTTGTGGGTACTCATCACAATGAAGAAATAGGTACCAAATTAAAAACAGAAAATGAGTCAGTATTAAACAAATGTACCTGATCTTTGGTTTGGTAGCTGTAGCAGTTGCTAAAGGAACAAAGTCTTCAAATGAATTGGCAGGGTGGAGACAGATCTAGAAAGAAAAGTGTTTTACCAAAATATCACCAATATAATCCAGTTTGGTTCACACAAAAATTTACTTATATCAGCAGTGAAACATGTACATTATAACAACATTTCAACTAAAGACAGAGTGACCTAATACTCACTGGACAACAGAAGGCTGATACATCAGCTGCATGTTTCACAGACATCTAGAAGAATGAAAAAAAAGGATTAAAAAAAAACAAAAAAAAAAACAACTAATTAGTCGACACATAAAAATACTATTATTGAGTGTCATGATGTTGTATTGTCTCCACAATCATCTGACATATGCTGATTCAGAGGTGCCTACAAGCCTAACCAACACACTACTAGGACACAAGGAAGCAACTCAGCGCTGAAATAATTTTCTTGAATTTCATAGATCTACCTACAAACTCGGTTTTTTTTTTTAAAAAAGTTGTTTCCAAAACTATAAAATACTTGTACAAGTACCAGTTGAATAGAATACTAGAGTTGAAATAAAAACACTAAAGATACAAGAGAACAACTAGTAACACCCCATTTAGGAACAAGCACTCAAATAATCCACATGGAACAGTGACTGATGACTAGCAACTGACTGGGAACAATGACTGACTGACCCTTTCATGTTTCTGTAGTATTGTATATTGAACTTTCTGGATAATTTACGATGCGGATACTATTACCTTCCCATCATTCCATTTTTGTAACTTATTTATGCAAATTAATGTCTCATCCAGAAAAAATCTGCAAAATTATCCCCTATACACTCAATAAGACCTAATAATACTGACAGCTACGGGTCAGTCATTATGTGAGCTGTCAAGGGAGACAATGCACACACATGACATGAGTATTGACCCATTCTAACTGGTGCATATAATAAAAGAAATTGCTAGTGAAGCCATTCAACTTAGAATTTTATATAAGATTTCTATAGATAAATCGAACTCAGATAAGATTCAATGTAGCTCAGTATATTTGTGTGACCTAATGAATCAAATGTATATCAATTAAAAAACACACCATTTGATGTTTTACAGTAATGAAGATCAACAAAACCTAAATATCACACAAGGGCTATAACTTTACGCAGAGCATTGAACTATCATATTGTACTTTGCAATGTTTAGACTGAACAGCTAAATAAGGTACAACCCCAAACCAACAAACAGAGAGAAATCAAAGAGAACCACAAGCCACATTCTAAATACATCTGTCTCCAACTAGTTGGAGGCAGGACTTGTCTAAGACCTATACAGAATGTACACCATGAGACTACAAGTTTGTTAATCCAAGTTTTTTTTCATGTCTTATACAAATTTTCCCATAAAAAAATGGAATTTTAAAAAATGTGTAACATGCATTCCACAAATCTCACCTCTAGACATGGCTGACAAAAGACACCATCGCAGCTAACATGTGTCAAGAGATCAGTGTCTAAGAGATCCTCTAAACAAATGGCGCAAGGACGCCATCTGTCAGTCAATGGACCTGAGGGAAATAGTATGTGTTGATTTCATCAAACTCTGATACTTTAGGAGATACTATTACAAAAAAATAATCAATTATGTTGTTATAAATTTAGAGCTAATCAACTGGCTAAGTAACTCACATTTATTTTCTATTGACATTTTTGTTTGTTTGTGGTCTTTAAGTAAGCATCAAAGTAAGAATATGTTCAGATTAAAAACTGTGCTTTCATATAAAAATGGATTAAAGTGAAGGAGATTTGCAGCGTATCCACCATACTCTCTCGGCCCTTGCCAGCTGATTCCAAGAGCTGAACAGGATCCAGACAACAGGAGCTAGTTGGGGAAGCAGTGGAGGATAAGTGCGATGAACACAAATGTCATAATGAGTGGCTTATTGTTTCATACAGGGATGGCATGCTGGTTCAAGGCATAATTAAGAAACTTAAAATACTAGTTTCTCCCACTACAATTATTCAATATTATAGAAAGAATTGATCCTGTTTCATTAGCAGCCATGATGTAAGTGAAAGAATTGATCATGTTTCATTAGCAGCCATGATGTAAGTGAAAGAATTGATCATGTTTTATTAGCAGCCATGATGTAAGTGAAAGAAACCTTCCTTTTTTTTAAACATTGCCTTTTGGGTCTTTCTGGAATAACGTAGCACACAAAAGCAATAATCAATGGCTATTTTTTAGTTCAAAGTTGTTTTAGAAAATTGTCCTGCAGTCCAGCATGACCAAGTGTTTGTTGAAAAATATTTTTTAATTATTTCAAATTCAACTTTTTTTTGTACTTCTACTGCAAATTTTATTACAGAAAAAAAATAAATTAAAATTACAATGTCAGATTTGATTTATAATTGAAATGTTTGACTTAGATTTATCTGAATGTTTCCTCAGAAAGTAAGATTATTATTATGTCCTACCCAGGCCTCCTAAAGAAAGACTGCAACTGGCCATGGTGAAGACAACTCAAGGACACATGGTCACACAAGACAAAGCATTCTTTATTTTATAAAAATCTTACGCATTTGTTCTGGCTCCTCGAGACTAGAATTTTGTCCAGGAAAATGGGATGTCCAGTTATTGATGTCTGAATGGTGGCCTTCCCCTTGTGAACATGAAGTGGATGCTGCATTCATGGACCCTAATATTATATCAACAATGTCAGCACCACATTGAATAAGACATAAAAAATGAATCAATGCGTCTAGAGTGAAGGTCTCTATCTGTATCAGTAGTGTGATATTAAAGGCTTATTATGAAAAGGTTGTAAGACCTATTTAAAGCCAAGTAACAACACTGTAATGTATATGATATATTTATCCAGCATGTATCTTGCTATCTTTGTCAATTAACAGCACTAGTTGGGCTGAACAAAATTACTTCCAAAGTGATTATTCTTATTGGATTTTAATTAAAGTGTCCAGAATTTGTTATCTTGAATTTGTTGTGCTATTTATAAGAGATCAAAAAATGCTAAAAATTATCATTGCAACAGAAAATTAAATCTCTATTTTCTGTAACAAGTATCAATAATTACTGATGGAAAGGATGAAGACATTTGTAGTAAATTACAATGAATACATTGTAATGACTAGCAATGTAAAATTAAACATTAAAAAATAAACTCAATGTATATATATGACAAGTTGTGAATAATATAAACTTACCACTGTCTTGGAAGTAGCCATAATCAGCATCATTTTGAGATTGGTTAAGGAAATAAGATCCTGGATGGTCCTCCAGTTTAGCAGCGACACTTAAAAGTGTTGCCTCATGCTCAGGAACATGTGAAAATGTTTCAGGACTAGGGCAGGACCTGGACGTGTTTTTGCTGCTATTGCCGTGGCTGGCCTCCTTACTGCCAAGCAGGCCCTGTGTAGTTACAAATGATGTACCAACAGGTGAATGAATTGAGGAATTTTGATTTGGTTTGCAGGTGGAGAATTTAGCAGACTGCTGGCCCTCCACCAAGCTATTTGATTTGACTAGATTTGTTGGGCAGACAGCGTCACTACATTCACCCAAAACAGCGGTAGTTTGGCTGGCACTCATTTCTTTAGTGCACACTGCCTCATTGGTAACATCTTCTGTAAACAATGACCTGTTGACTTCAAGACTAGCTTCATCAACCCAGTAGGCAGTGCTAGTGTTAGCAGCCTCGACAGACGTACTGCCCACACCAGCATCAAACGAGTCCATGCCTTTTTCGTCCCCCTCTAATGTCCAAGAAAGACGCTGGCTATTGGAGAAGCCACCATACACCCATGGGCTAGTGCCAGTCACCTTGTCTGTTGTGGACTGACAGTTTCCTTCATTATTGTCATCATCTGCCAGGTAAACAGATGGAAATTCAGAGTTTTCCTGGGCAATGGGATCACAGGTCTCCGAGTCTGAAAACATGTAGTCTGGTGAGTCCCTACTGCTGGGAGAGTTCACGTTGATAGAATCAAAGCTTTGGTTGGACACCTGACTTTCAGACAAATATGGGAGCTCGAGTCTGGAACTAGATGGCTGCTCCACATCGTTGTTCAAGGAACTATTGCACAACACATTTTCATTGGCTGTCACAAGGCCAGGGTCAGCGGAGATCATTTCAAAAGCATAAATTTTTCTGTTAAAAGTATTTACATATTTGAGCAGAATGTTCTCATCCTGTGAGAAAAATTAAAAAAAAAATCTGTCAACTCTTTAACAAGTAATTTATCAAGAAATCAAACATTTGTCAAAAATAACATTGTAATGTTATAAGTGTCAGATGGATATTGCTACAATAACAAAAACTTCACAATGAAGAGAGAAATAAAATATTTTCTTATGGCTCTTCTCTCAATAATATATAGAAAATGACCATATAGTTTCAATTGCATTACTTTTTTTTTGGTGCGACATTAAGCCTAGTTTCTCTGAACAAAAATATATTAGGTGCTGAATGTAAATCAAATGGGAATGTTGTTTTTTTTTGTCTATTTCTAAAATGTTGAACATTTTGATCACAGCAAAAAGAACAAAATGATAATTATGTCAAGCACACAACAAACCATTATCCACAAAATGGGCGAATGATTTAATTCCAGCAGAAATAGCCAAAGATACAAGTCATTACTTACCAGTATCCTAGATATATGAGAATCTAAAACTTCAGCCATTATGAAATCTGTATTTTCCAAGTTCATTAACTCGCTGAGTTTTTTCTTCACAGTCCCAATCTTGTCTGTCTTCAGGAGGTTGAGGAGGTAGCGCACAGGAGGTCGGTTCTGGGAGACATACACAACACCTGGAAAAGAGATACATACACATTCAGTTTATAGTAGTGCAAGATGCTAAATGGAATCATGTCCATTAATGCATGCAGAATGTGTCAGATACTTTCTTAAGTATGCAACTTAAGATCTACCTAGCCTGGTTGCATATGCATTAGTGCAGTGGTGCCTGCAAGTTGCTGATTGGAATCATGTCTACTAATGCATGTAGAATGTGTCAAAGGCAATTTCTTTTTGGCGAGGAAGCGCCATAAAAATCAACTCAGGTGAAATTTTTTCCTCACTGGCATAGAGGAAAGCAGCTGGCAGCAAATGGTCTCTCACAAGTCTCAGAACACACATTTGAGACACAAAGAAAAGATCTTGTCACAGAAGGTAAAAAGAAAACTTAAATAGACCCCCCCAGCGAACAACAGCTTTGTCTGCAACAGATGTTGCAAAATATGCATTGCCTGTTCACTTGAAATACGACATTCATCCTTGATCTTTGGAAACGAAGCCAATGATTTATAATGTTCACTGTTTATTGCTGCAATAATCAGTTTTTATCATCATTGGCCTCCTTCAATCCTAGAAAGACTATGGTTCATCTCAGAGCACACTTTCTGATGTGGCTGTAGAGCCCTATTTTGGAGAGCCACTCCAGTCCACAGATAGCGCAGGTTAAGGTGGCTTTTGCTTCGGTAGTAGAGGAGCTGGTCGTTTTTTGGATTGTATTATTTTCTTCCTAAGCTGAGACCCATGTACTTTCACTGTCCATAGCTTTCTTGGTCACTGTCTCTCTCCATCTGGTGCGGTCTAGAGCTATGTCTTCCCAATAGTCAGTATTGATGTTCACTGATTTGAGGTCACGTTTTATTACATCTATGTAACGGAGGTGGGGGCAACCAGTTCTTCTTGTGCCAGTTTTTATACTCAATCTCTAAGAGCGAAATGCAACAACAATTGTTTTGACATTGATTTATAGGCACTACTTACATATTTGCTGGTCCATAGCATGAGGTATAGGTAGTGAGAGGTACATGAAGGGCTCATAGGTCACTGACACATGGCTGCATTCAGAGCACACCACCTGAAGAGACCCAAACAACTCAGGTAATATACCAATAGAAATATTTATATATATATATTAGCTCTGGCTAAATTGAATTATTTTTTATCAGAATGATTTTTCAACGTATTCTCTCAAACAAAATGGGGCTTTTTGGATATCAATAAGTGATTCTCTATGTTTCTTTTTCAATATACAAGTTAATGTGTTATTAGCATTGCAATTATTCCAAAAGTTAATAGGCAAAACCCTAACCCTATGCTTGTATAATCCCTCTATACAGAATGAACATATTATATATATGTAATCTCCAAAGCATTACCATTTACAGCTGCACTCTATGAATAGACAAACAAACCATCCCCAAAGAAAGTCAATCAAAATCAGTGAGTACAATAAATACTGACTATAACATACTGACTCTAAATTAGGATTAAAAATCTCAAAATCCTTACTGTACTACGGAACTGTCCTTGAAAGGTGTTTACAACTATGCTGTCATTTTTGGCCAGGTAGTCATTCCAAGCCATGTTGGCCATCATCACTTCAGATGATGGGCAATGACGCAAGCAGTTTGGTACAGAAGAACATTCAACTGTTGATAGATGTGATGATGACTCAATCTCCTCCTCATCAGAGCATTCAACTTCAACCTTAAGAAAAAGAAATATAATTGGTGTTTATATACATAAAAAAACAACAACTAAATATTCTAAGTTAATTTTTGCTTTTCTAGAAGTTATAGCTTAACAAAAAAATTAGAAAACTTTTATTCATAGAATGAACAATGAAAGTTTGACAAGGGGAGACAACCTGGCTGCCAAGAACATCCAGTTTTTTCAGAAAGATAGCTGGAATGTTTATGCAGGAACTGTGGAGAATCTAGTGTTTCTAAGCTTA
The DNA here is from genome assembly GCA_036873155.1 of Biomphalaria sudanica. NCBI lineage: Eukaryota > Metazoa > Mollusca > Gastropoda > Planorbidae > Biomphalaria > Biomphalaria sudanica. Next base: position 1,694,264 of record JAZGLO010004016.1, read on the forward strand.
TTTTTCCAATTGGAACTGAGGAGGTGCTAGTACAGGCATCAGGTCTTTATGATGGCTTCCAATTGATGATGATTAAGTATATCCTCATCATTTAATTCTATGTCAGTTAGAGCTTGAGAAGCTCAAATCTTCTTTTGCAAAAACCCTACGGTATATTAAGTTTATGTAGACACTTCAAAAGCTTAACACAAAAAAATTCCCAGGCATCATAATAATGTAACAAAGTCCAGTAGCTCTTACCTCATCTATTTCCATGTTCTCAGCACCTGGTGCTGAATCTGTCAGGTCAGTCCGGATGTTGCTGTGAACAGGGATTGTGTTGAACTTGCTGTAGGCCTGCATCTGAACATTCTTCTCTTCCTCATTCATCTTGTGGGGAAGCAGCACCTCCAAAGGGCACACCTCGTTAGTATGGGGAGAAAGTTTTGACATGGGCTCAGCATCCAGCACGTCTAGGTCAAGACTGTTGTTCAAAACATTGGTATCCATATTCTTGGCAACTGGTTTAACTATTGCAGAGGCTGAATGAACATGAAGATTAGTGTCCTTAATCCCACTTAGCCTCTGGCAAAGTAAAACCTTATCTGTTTTATCCTCTTCTCCAAAAGCTTCTTGGAGAATGTTAATCTCCTTGGACGGCGGCCTGTGATGTCGGTTATCCACTTTGGCAAACTTTTCAGAGTCAGAGGTGATCTCCTGGAGAAACTCAGAGACTAAAACATTGGTATTAAGTGTTTTGGTCTCTTTACTATAATAGTCATCCAGAAGTCCTGGAGATAGCTGGGACTGAGCGCTTGGGTTGTCTGAACTAGAAAATTTGGCACTCAGACAGAGAGCCTCCTGGCAGGATGTCACCATGTTATCAATCACATTGAGATCTTTCTGAGGGCATGATAAGACAATATTACCTGAGACAATAGCTTCCTCTGGATCTCGTAAGACACTAGAATCACTCAGCATGTTTTTTCTATTCTTGTTGGCTTTCTTGCAATCAGAGGAAGAAGTGACACAGTCCTTGATGTTGTTATTCGAGTTCCTATTTAGCTCAGATGCATCAATTTTCAGCCTTTTAAAAGCGCTGCTCTGTTCAGAGTCAGTGCTGTGAGCAGAGATAGTTGAATGGTTGCTGTCTTCCGAATGGAAAAGGGCACCACAGGTAGTAACGGAGCTCCCACTAGACACCCTTTTAAGTGAGGGCTTCAGAAGCAAGCAGGAGTCAGAAGATGACACGTCATCCAAGTTGGGTCGGCTAGTATAACGCTTCAACGAAGGAAAAGAACTGGAGATTAATTCTTCATCGTCCCGATCAGGACTTTTCTGACTAGCGACATCGCCATGACTAGATGGACTTGTGACGGCCGAGTCTGATACTGAGGCTTCACTTCTTGGACTCCCCTCACTAGGATAACTTGGACTTTGCCCTATTTCACCAATCAAAGAAGGCTGGGCAAACTCAGAAAACTTGGAAGCACTTCCTGTTTCCGTGCATTCTTCAGCACAAAGTTCTATCACAGAGCTTTTGGAATCCTTGTTGTTGAGGTCTATCACATTAGTCATCTCACCATGTGTGACAATGGCATCATCACCTGGCCGAGCTAATAGGAATGGATAGTCTGTTCCCATATTCGTAGTGGTAATGGCGGATGAGCCACCAGCCACAGGGAAAGATGCAGGCTGTAGTAATGAGGCTGATGTCAACAAGGATTGGGCTAGAGGTAGAGGAGAGGATGAGAAGGAGCCTTTATGTGCTGTTGCGTTGTTCAGTTGTTCGTGAAGTGTGTCCAATAGAAGAGCAAGAAACTCTTGACAGTCATGCTGTAAGATTAAAAAAAGATTATTAATTAAAGCTAATTACTCCTAGACCTAAGAAGATGTAAAAACAATTTTGATTATCTCCTACCACACAATGTAACTAATGTAAACTTTAAGAATTAGCAAATCTCAAGGGCTGATTATGTAAAGGTCATCTGTTTTTATGGCTATTAACTAGGGTGTCATATATGCAGCACAACAACCAACCACCATTACTTTCCCCAACAAATGCCAGGAACCCATTAAAGTTTGGAGGAATCAGGGCATCCTAAAAATCCTAAGTTCAAATCCATGTCTTCCCCAAAATTTCAACCCAGGCCCTTTAGTTCGAAAACCAAGTACTTTACCACTCAGCCACTATGCTATCCCCCACAATGGGTGCCATGAATACCCTAAAATTATCATGAACATATACAGGAAAATTTCAAAAGAAGAAAAAAGTTGAGCTCAGGAAAAGTTGTGCTCTCCTTTTAAAATGACACCAGAATATTTTTTTGTTTATATATAATGTTTTAACATTAGATATTTGGTCTTAAAAATCAACTGTAGTAATTATGCACCCACTTCAGAAATGTGAAACAAAATTGGTTGTCATCTTCTTAACTATTTTAAAGTACATTTGCAAATGGAAACAATTTAAACTTTTAGGTGAAACAGAAGCTGTAACTGGTCTGAGTAAACAAATTAAAATAATCTTTTCCCCTCTATTTAGAACTGTCTTTGGCAAATATACATATTATAAAATTGTTTGTGTAATTAACATAATTCTTAAATAATTAGTTAAAACATTATTAATAGAGAAGTTTGGCATAAACATAGAGCACTATTTCAATTTTGAATTAAATTTTTACATACAAAAACTAACAATTGCTTTTTTTAAAAAACTCATTAAGTGCAGCAAACTAACCTGTCTGTAGTCCTCAAACTGGGAATGATAAAACCCCAAATACTCTTTGAATTTCCTTGGGTGCACCACAGAGAACTTGCCACTCCACATTTTGCACAGGAGGATGTAGAACTGGGTGGTCAGTGTGTGACGATTACTATCTGTAAGAATGTAATTATCACAGAAATACTTGACCAAAGGAGCACAGCTGACCAAGCTTTGGATCCCAGCATTCATAAAACAAGTGTTGCCAAGATTGTACAGGCCACAGGATCCATGAACTGCTTTGGAATCTGTAGGCACAAATTAACAAAAAATTATGAGTGTAGAAAGCAAGTCACACACTTAAATCTCCTCTACTTAAAACTTTATTGTCAGACTCTTAAGGTATATTCTCTGAAACAAAATCTTACCCAATACATCTTTTGAATAGTTCACTGTTTCAGAAGTGTAAAATGTTGGTGGCAATGTGGGTCCATAGCGAACTGAAAGAAGAAATTATATAAAAGGCTATTAATCATTTCAAATAAAAAATTAATGAACAAGAACGTACTTTTAATAAACTAGAACAATCAAACAAGAACAAACACAATCTTACAATTAACATTTGTAACAGACAAACACAATCTTGCAATTAACATTTGTATTTTATCTTCTAACACAAATATACCTTCAAATTATTAAAACCTAATGCTAAAAAATTAAAATATCATTTATATTTTTTTTGGATATCAAAAACTAGAAAAGCTGATTTCATATTTTGAATCTTACAAAGTTCTGCCGCAAAAGCTACTTTTTTTTTTTGAAAGCAAACTGTTTAATTTTTTATGCAAATACAACATTTTTGAGGAGATTAAATCAAAACTATTTTTGAAATGATGCTTTATCCGGGGCTCTGTAACTAAACAAAACTATTCTGACCTAAATGTATTTGTTAGCCACAAATCGTTTAGCATATGGTGTGGTGTTTCAAAAACCTTTGGTTGGATATAATGATTGGACATGCCAGGGTGCTACTAATAAATAACACAAGTCACTGTCTATTCAGCCCTTAATAAAAGGAAAGGATTTCTTTAAGAGACCAGCAATGAAGTTCCTCATCAATGAGCATTTAATCACATCCCTTTTCAGGATCACAGCCAGACTGGAGGTAGTTTATCATGTTTCCACAATGTGGAATTAATTTGGCAGTGGCTCATGTTCATTTTACACAGCTGGCATATTTAGGGTCGCTTCTGAGTTTCACATAAACTCTCATGGTAATCTAGTTGTTTACTTTTTTTATAGTGCATCTTCCATGTTTTTATAGCATCGTCAGTGTGCATTTGTCCAGATTCTTTTCAGGACACTGGGGAGGGTGTGCACTTCTTTTAGCAAATACAACTCAGCTCAAATCAAGTCTTAAATTCAAACTCTTATTCTACATTTGGATTTGAACTTCAAACCCCTTAGGTAGCCAAACTGTAAATGCCACTAAGCAATGCATCCAACAGTTTTAATCTCAACTTGAGCATACCTGTCTCAACAGAGCCCTCACTTACGTCAGCAGAAGAATTGTTCAGGCCCCCTAGTACACAAAAAAAAAAGACCAGGTTAATTTTAAATATTGAGTTGTATGTCATCTTCTAAACATTTAACTGACAATTTAATTTTGTTTTATAAGCTATTATAATATATGCACAAAGCTTGATTAATTTGTTTAAAATTATTTAAACCAAAATCATGTAGTTTTAATGATTATAATAATAATTTTTATTATCCATAAGGAAATTTGTCTTACAATTTGTGCATTACACCAAACAAAACATTATAACCATAAAAAAACAAAATGTACATTCACACCAGACTCACTCATAATTTACATGTGAAAAGTTTATTACAGTTTCTATTAATGATTTCATTGCCAGGGGAACAAAAGAGTTTTTGTGTCTGTTTGTCTTTGCTATCTGTGTCTTGTATCTCTTTTGTGATGGTAAAATCACAAAATCCTGACCCAAAGGGGGATTTTTTATTTCTAGTATCTTTTTAGCTTTTTTGTGGATGTTTGTCTCAAACAGCTGCCCAAATGGGGATTGTTTTTGCCAATGACTTTACCAGCAGCATTAAGGATTCTATGAAGTTTACTTTTATTGTAATGTTCAGATTGCCATACCAGGCAATTGTGTGTGTGTATTTTTATGATTCCTCTATTCAGGTTGCACACTCATCTGCAAAACCTGGAAACAAATAAAACCTGGACATGGTTCTCAAAAACAGCTCAAATGATTATTTTTGGGAAAAGAATTACTAGCTTATTGGTCACACTGGAAAAACTCTAGTTTGATGGTTATAATTTTTTAAAGTACAAAAAAAATATTTAAATTTGGATAGAGGACTAGAATTTTTTTTATCTTGAATAGACTTCGGGTAAAAAGGAATTGTCTTAAAAAAAAAAAGTATTTTTCTTTACTTTTCTTGTTTATATTTTAAATTACTTATTGATTTCAAATTTTAAAAATATTAAAATTCTGTTCAGTTTCAATTTTTAAAACAGTCAAATATAGCACATCTATTTCTTTTGTGAACATATTCTATTGAATATATTTTTGTTTTACATGTTTTGGATATTTCTTGAGAATTGAAGATTAATTACATCCAAGTGCAAACCTCCTGCAGGAAAGGGGCGATGGTAAAAGACAGGAAGGTTTTGAGGCCAGTGACAATTGAGACGACAAGCCTCAGCACACCACATCCATATGTTATTTAGTGAACTAGTGATTAATTACAAGGTCCTCATTTGAAGCTTAATGAAAAAACATGTCAGGTATGAAGTTTAGAAAAGAATTGTTTAATGATATATAGAATAAGTTAGATTTACCAATGTGTAATCAGAGATGGTGAGATTAGCGGAGACTACAAGTAACAACATTAATTATGACATTATGGTCTCTCTTTTCTCATTTTTTTTAAGACCTTAGAGCCCCCTAATTTTATAAAATCTATCAATTTTTGTTATGGTTACGAAGCATTTATATCACCTCACTATGTCTGTCTGGTAAATCTCAGATCATGCTGAAATTATTCACAATTATTTCTTTTACCTGACAACACACGAATCAATAACAAAAAAAAATGACCAATTAGTTTATTAACTATTAGTAATTAATTATTTTGTTTGGTATCTTGAACAAGGGAAAGAAATTGTACACAACTAGCATAAACTGAATTGGTCCCCCTTTTATAAATGCTTTTAAAAAAACTATTACAATAAAATTAACCCAGAGGCCAGATATCCCTTTCTTTCTCTTGCCCCCCCCCCCTTTCCCATATTTTCCCAACTGGTCCAGATAAGTCATAGAATCATAGCATATTGAGAAAGCTAAAAGCATGAAATAGCGCAAAACAAAAACAATTGGCAAAAATATTTCTAATCACACAGATGTATTGTTGTTGGTCAAGATCTATTACAAACTGAATTACATGACTGATCCAAACTGACTATTACAACTACACTTTATATAAGCTTTGTGTTTTAAAAAAAAATATATTTTGTTACGTTTTTCTTGATATCAATTGAGATGACAGAACAGAGATGAACAGAAGGACGAAGACAGTTTTAAAGAAATTACTTTCTCCAGAAGATGCTGAGACATCTTGACTAGCCGCTCCAGAGGATGAAGAGGCCACTGACGTAGAGATAGGGTGAAGTGGGTAAGTGTCAACTTCATTCTGCGGTGTGGAGATCATGGTGCTGGAGGAGACCTCCATGGCCAGGAAGAGCTTGTGGACACAAATGGTGGCAGCGTTGTAGCCGAACTCAGAATGAACGGCAAACCACCTAGAACAGAAAGCAGGACACCTGATATACATTGCATCCTTAAATGAGATTTAATTCAATGATTATTTGTACAAAAATCAAGATATCATTTCTTTTTTTGGCCATATACATTCAAAATAATATATGTTAAAAAATATGTATTACTTTGCCAAGTGAATCTAATTTGACTTCTTTGTCATAACTTAGAAAAATGAAATGCTTTTTTAAAAAAAATACTTCAACTACTTATGTCTAGCATACTGTTATAATAGTATAATTTAGATATTTACACCTTTGATGCCAAAAATAAATTAAAAAGTTACTTTATAGAGAATCACACTTTTTATTATAAAGTAAAAAAAAAGACACACTGTACCTTTTAAACTTTGAAAAGAATTGTTAAACTATTTCACTGCTGAGAGAATAAAGATTAATATTTTACCATAATAAAGAAAATAAATATTTATATACCTATTCTTTGCCCACCTGGCTGTTCAAATGTTTTTTTAATATTTGTTTAGGGCTTCTTGTTATCTGCAAATACAAAATATATATAATAATATAAACAGGCAAGGCCATATTTCAATTTATTGAAAGACAGGGATGAAGATAAGATTGAGTTGAGAGTTTATACCATGGTAACAATGTGTATTTTCCTAAAAATATGGCTCTTGAGACTTAGCTATAAACAAATAATTAAATTGGGGTCTGTAAACAGTGTTACAGCTAACCCATAAGGAATCTCTTAGACAGAAACATTTTTGGTATTTTTTTGATGTAGCAAACATGTATTAGGTTAATATATCTAGAGAGAAATTCAATTCCAAATGCATATATTTGTATAATTCTTGATTGGTAAAATTATAAATACTTTTTGCCTGACCTAATCATGACTAGATATATTATATGCCTATAAGCCTAAAGAAAGATCTCTAGATATGATCTAGTAAAGACTAGTCAATACTTAGATCTAAATAATACTAGCTAGATAATCCATAGCTGTGATGCGCAAAATACGGCCTGCAATGTGGTTCCAACCAAACGTCAGCAAAAAGTGTAGAAAATCCCCCCTTCTCCTAAGAAAAAAAGGTTGAGAAATTATCTTTACCTATGTTAGGGCCCTCACTTTTTCTCTGATGGATTGTTACAGAGGCATTTAACATATTTGTGCATTTATGAAATGGGACTCTGAATGTATAAATCTACCATGAAAATTGAAAGGATCTTTCCCTTTTTTTGCGAACATGATAATATGCCAACACATTTGTTTTGTAAAGAAAGTGTGGCTGTTTAATAAAACAACAACGTATAAACAGCATTATAAAACAAATACGATGGCATTCTTGGATTGAGCCGTGATTCAAAAATTGTTAAGCTATGCTTAGAGGTCAGAGGATCGATGGGAATATTTACCTAAAAGAGTCAAGAAAATGAGTTGGTGGTAAAGCTAGCAAAAATGATGCTAACATTGCAAGTAGAGAAATAAGGCCATTTTCTGATGCCTAAAAAAATTATATATATATAAGCTTCAAATAACCATCAATAAGTGTAAGTACTAGATCTACAGGTTTCTAATAAAATAGTTTCAGGTTAATTTTATTTCATTTTTGTACCTTTCCGTTGATATGGCCAGCAACAAGAGTGTTGGAAATTGGAATGGCCCGCAGACCAAATAAGGTTGGTCATTAATGGTCTTTAGTCTTAAATGTATTATAATACTCCCCATACCAAAGAAGTATATAGTCTATATACTGTTACTATAGTATTTATTGTAACTATATATATATATATATACAGAGAGATAGAGAAAGTCTTCTTTTTTGAAGTAACATCTGTATTATAAGATAAGAAGAGGAGTCTATATAAAACTTGAGAATCTAAGAATAGAAGATCTTGATTAGACTGATTAGTAATTTATCATTATCATACTAATCATACGACATAGTCATAAAATAATGATACTAGAAAAATAACTAGATTAGTAGATTTTTATCTAGATCTATTCTGATGATCTAGATCAGCAGTTCTCAACCTTTTAGTCTCGGCGACCCCTTTTTGCAATCCCCCACACACACAACAATAGAAGAATGGACAAAAACAATCAATTTTTTCGATGGTCTTAGGCGACCCCTGGCAAATCGTCAATCGACCCCCAAAGGGGTCGCGACCCACATGTTGAGAACCCCTGATCTAGATGATGAATCTAGCATATATATGTTTATTATATTATATTAATTTATATTACTTTTATTAGATCTAGAGCTAGAGTCAGCTAGAGCTAGTTTTTCTATATCTAGATTTATATTATCTAAATCTAGTCATATTACTCATATACTATACAGTTACATAGACTTAAGACTATTAATCTAGATCTATAATTCTATATATATTTAAGTTTATCTCCTCAGGCTCTTCTAGAAATTATTAATAAGAACAAGATCTTAAACTTAAAGTCTAAATCCAAGTGTTATACTTATAATTATATATTAGATCTATATACTTATAGATCTATACTCTAAAGTATATAAAGTAATATATATATATATAGTATAGACAAGTATAGTATAGTATTGAGAGTATATTAGTATCTTAACTTAAAAAATCTTAATACAGACATCTATGATCTAGACTAGAAATAGAATTACTAGAAACTAATAAATGTATTATTGTATATATAATAATATATCGAATATATATATAAGTCTAGACTAGATCTAGATCATCTATAATCTAGTCAAATTCTAGATCTAGTCATTCTAGTGTCACTATCACCAACTAGATCTAGATTAGATCTAACAGCCAGTGTAATGAGTGTCACTGTCTCACTGTTTTTCAATGTTTACCATCCTAACAAAATAAACTTCCGGAATGATTTTGTCTTTTTTGTGTGGCTAGAACAGATTAATTCAATATTCTAGACTCTGGTTAACTATCGTATAGACTATATCTAGGTAGATCTATAAATGAGCTCGTTATTACCATGGTTTTGAAATCAATCAATCTTAGCTAGACTAGTCATGAAGACTAGACGGAAATTATTTTTTATTTGAAATGGCAACCAGCTAATTCTCCGTTCTAATTCTATAGATCTTGTTAGAAACATGGACATGCGCACTAACCAGTTTCCTTTGTTGAAACCAAGGGTCGAGTTCTACACTTTCTAAAAAAAATAAAATATTATAATACTACTACTACTAGAATAATGACTATCGGTTTTAAACAGGGCTTGGTTCATTCTATATAGATTCTAGGTATAGTCTAGTCTTAAAAAATATGAAATAATTTTTCTTTTAAGAAGCTTTAACATAAAATAACAGTATCGGAGATAAATTTAGTGTATTTATATTAATAATTCGAAGATTACTAGGCCTACTGTTCAAAATATAAAGTAGATTTATTAGAATAGTCTTTTTAATTTGAGATTATCAGTAGGGCTATATTCACTGAAAAGGCGTCTAAAAGTAAAGTAAAATTCCCCTTTCAGACCAGTCTATAGGGCAGATGATGTAAAGGTCATCTACGGTTAACGAGGGTGTCATGTGGCCAGCACTACGATCAACCGCCTTTACTTTTCCCCATCTGACGTTAGGTTCCCATTAGAGCTGGGTGGACTCAGAGGCGCCTGAAGATCCTGAAGTAAAAAATCCCAGTCTTCAAAAGGATTCGAACCCCGGTTCGGTAGCCAAGCGCTTTACCGCTCAGCCACCGCGCCTCCTCAAGAGGCGTCTAGGAACTATAAAATGATATATTGTCGTATGAATGACATTTACTATTAAGAATAGTACAAACGATCCATTTTTTACTTTATGTTGATATAATGTTGACCTCCTTCAGTCGTAGAACGACAATATAGTTCATCTCATAAATTCACAGATGAGTGCTGCTGAGTAGATCACTTTTTCATTTAACTGCAGCGTGCAGAGTCCTTTTTCTGAAGAGACATTCTCATCTACATATAACGCAAGCTAAGGTGGCATTCGCTTTTGGAACCAGGCGTATTTTCCTTAGCACCATTTCTACCTGAGCTGAAGCCAATGTCTTTTCGCTGTCCATAGCTTTCTTTGGCACCCTTTCCACATTGTGCGGTCTAGGCGGGCCATGTTTTCCCAGTAGTTCACAGCTGAGGTCCCGTTTGATTACATCCATGTACAGAGATGGATTTGACCAGGGTTTTTGTTTGTTTATATGCGAGCTGTTTATAAAGGGTGACTTTCGGGATAGGCCTACGTTCGTCTTACAACCAGCGGGCATGACCAGGCCAGCGCAGGCGGCGTTGTCTCAGGATTGTAAAGAAGATATCCATCGAGCATTTCAGTGTTACAATCTTTTTCTGGCCATGTGATTTTCATAATCCTCCGAAGGCTGCGCAAGTAAAATGAATATAATTTTAGCCCTCTCTTCGTGTAATTATTCCATGGCTCTCTGCCGTACAGTAACCTGCTCAAAACCATGTCTTAGTGTAGACCTCCGTTTTGGTCATTGTACGGTGTTTCGGGTTTTCACAAACAAGTCTAGTAAAGGTCAACGCAGCGTTCCCAATGCGTTGTTTATGTTTCTAGACACAGGGCATTTTGAACTGTGGGGCCCAAGTTACAGAATTAATGTACAGAATGAGGATGGAGGGGAAGTTGGACCTAGGGGTCCCATCACGTTTGTTTCCTTTGTGCTAATAGTTAGCCCATACTTTGTGCAGGCCTGAGAGAAGCTGGACTTTAGCAATTTTAGACCTAAAATTGATGGTATACGGCAGTGATGCCCAACATAAATCGACCTGCGGGCCATTTTAATTTCCGACACTGATGTCGCGGGCCAGGTAAAGGAAAGGTACAAAAACGAAATGAAATTGACCTGAAACATTTTTTTATTAGAAACCCGTGGATCTAGCACTTACATTCATTAATGGGATATTAGTATCTTTTTTTTTTTTTTCATGCGTCAGAAAACGACTTCATTTCTCTACTAAAAATATGAGCAACAGTGTAGCTAGCTTTACCAACGACTCATTTTCTTGTCTCGTTTTGGTAAATATTAACATTAATCTTCGAATCTCTAGACTTTGTTTAACAATCTTTTTATTCGAAAGACGTCAAATTTGTTTTATAATGCCGTTTATATGCGTTTCTTTTTTTTTTAAACAACCACACCTTATTTACAACTCAAATATATTAGCTTATCATCATGTTCTACCAAAAAGTAAAGGCTCTTTCACCTTTTTCTGGGGGAGTCCAATTTCATAAACGCACAAATGTTAAAGGTCATGATAACAATCAATCGGAGAAAAATTGAGGCCCCTCACGTAGGCAAAGAGACATTTTTCAACCTTTTCTTTAGGAGGGGGGAAGAAGCGGATTTTCTACACTTTGTGCCGACATTTCGGCGGGCCGGATAGAACCAATTCGCGGGCCGGATCTGGCCTGCGGGCCGTATTTTGGGCATCACTGGTATACGGTATCTAACACAATCAACATTGCTTGCCTTTTGATTGAAGGATGCAAAATACTATCCATTAAAGTTGCTATAGGGTCTATAGCTATATTATGAATTCAAGAACAGAAAAGTGTGTGAGGACGTTTCGATCCACCGGAGGATGCTAAAATATAATGTTTATAAAAAAAGGGCCGAAGACTGTGACATCGGAGATGTTGGTGGTATTCATCAGAAAAGCGCTATAGAGTATATATTAGTATTTCGATATTAATTTAAGAAGCCGAAGCAATTCAGAGATTTACATTAAACTTTTTTGTTGTAGGCATGAAGGCATTTTACAAACATTTAATAGAAGCGCCGGACTTAACCATTGTGACCAAGAAGTCATGGAAAGAGAACAAGTAATCTACTATGTATATTTACAGGTCACTAAATAGCAGGGTCGGACTTAACAATTGTAGGGCCCTATGCGAAACGGGATTTCGCGTGGCGAAGTTTGGGTAGGGATACGGATAATAAGAGAAATTTAATAGTTTATATTAGAAAATAAATTTGTCTTTGCATTTTATTCATTCTTTACTACGTACAGAATTACTATACGAGCCTTGCTTGTAGAGAAATCATGCAGTATATCATAAAAATTCTATTTCCAACATAGATCACACTCAAAAGCAAAAATTACCAAATGTTTCAATCTATCTTTGAGAATTTGTTGACCTTAAGTAGTTCTTCATTAGTTTGAGGCGCGAGAAGCTTTTTTCACTAGATTCCACAATTACTGGGATTGCATAATGTCGTTTTTTTTAATCGCGTGTAGAATTAGCGTTTTCCATTTAGAATGACTCCCCAAAATGACAGTTTTTGTCTATATTTTTCAGGAGATTAGTATGAGTTTTCAAAAGATTTTAATACTTTCCGGATATTTCCAGGACTTTTTCGTATATTTTGCAATTTCAGGACATTTCCAGGAGCTCCTGGTAAATCAGGAGGCCGCGGGAAATCTGTTATAAGTTATAGAATGGTTTAATTAGATAATTTATACAAACAGAATTAGCGAGGGTCCTATAAAAGTGCAGGGCACACTGAGGACACATAGGTTACAGTGGCCTAAAGCTGGCCCTGCAAAATAGCGGCGTATGCTACGCCGCCGGTCGACTAGTTTAAATTAAAAGTCTATGTCAGAGACCACAACGATGCACATGATTAAAAATAGGAGTGTTCGGAGAGAGAAAAAAAAGAAGAAAAGAGGAAAAGAGAGAGACAAAGGAGGAGAAGAAAAGAGAAAAAGAAGAGAGCGAGAAAAAAAAAGGAGAGAGAGGAAGAAAAGTAGAGAAACAAACGAAAAAAAAAAAGGAAAGAGAGAGAGAGTGAGAAAGAGAAAAAAAAAAGGACAAAAAAAATAGTAAGAGAATAAAAGAAAAAAAAGGAGAAAGAGAAAGAGAAAAGTAGAAAGAGAAATAGAAAAGTAGAAAGAGAAATAGAAAAGTAGAAAGAGAAATAGAAAAGGAGAAAGAGAAATAGAAAAGGAGAAAGAGAAATAGAAAAGGAGAAAGAGAAATAGAAAAGGAGAAAGAGAAATAGAAAAGGAGAAAGAGAAATAGAAAAGGAGAAAGAGAAATAGAAAAGGAGAAAGAGAAATAGAAAAAGAGAAAGAGAAATAGAAAAAGAGAAAGAGGGGGAAAAAAAGAAAAGAAAAAGAAAGAGAGTGACAAAAAGAAAAAAAGGAGAATTAATGTCGCTGGGCGAAACACAACTAGAGACGTTAAATTCATTTAGCGCTTGGCTTTCCGAGAGACATATCACGTGATAAATTTACTAAGGGACAAAAACATTTCTGTTTCGTATGTGCAGTAATGATAAAGTATGACCACTTTCTAGTCGATTCTTACATATTCAGATGCAAATGAAGCCCTTCAGATTGAATACTAAATCTGCTATAAGAAATCAGGGAAAAAACAAATAAGTTTCTACTTTAACAAGTCAACAATTTGGCTGGCAAACAAGGAAGAAAATCTTAATACTGTAACGAGGCTAACAACATAGCTTGTTCTATTTATTGTTAGTTTCAACACACTGTCAAAATCATCCATCTATATTATAAAGTAGAATGTGATGTGTATGTATGTATGTATGTTACTTATAGACATCAAAACCGCTTGACCAATCTTGATAAAACTAGGCAGGAATGTTCCTTGGGTACTAACTTAGACCGTAGTGTATGTATTGTAGCCCTAAAACAAACTTAAGACCCTCAAAAAAATAAAAATAAAGTTGTCCGACTCTATTACAGCTATAGTCATGGAATCCACATATTGATGAAACTATAAAAAAATCCAACAAAGCATTAGGGTTTATTAAAAGAAATTTCTATAAATCAAATAAGAACATAAAACTAAAATGTTATTTAACCTTGGTTAGGCCAATAATAGAATATGCATCCACCGTGTGGGACCCCTCAACTCAAGAAAACATTAAGAAACTGGAACAAACACAAAATAGAGCAGTGAGATTCATAACAAACGAATATTCACATTTGACTAGGGTAACACCATTAGTAAAATCACTAAATTTAGAAAGCCTTCAGGACAGAAGACTCAAAAGTAAAGTAGCAATTATACATAAAACACTGAACCATAATCTTCAAATACAAAAACAAAATTTAATAAAATACTCTGAAAGACACAAAAATAAAGGCACATTCCTCGTCCCATATGCTAGGACAAATTTGTACAAATACTCCTTCTTCCCTAGTGCTATTAGAGCATGGAATGGGTTGCCTGAGCTAGCCAGAAAAACCAGTGACTTGGCAGAATTTAAGTCATTGGTTAATATGCATGACTAAATGCATGACGCGTAGGACGTAATCATCTTCTTTTTTGAAGTAACGTCTGTATTATATAAGATAAGATAAGATAGTTTTTTATGGATCTAGGGCATGGTTAACAATGTTGACATAAGAAAAGATCGAAAGGATTTAGGCCTAGATCTAATTTTAAGAAATACACTTTGCGCACATAGTTTTTTACTTTGACACATGAAAATACAAAATAAGATCCATTAATTTCATTATATAATAAAATTAACTTTCATTTTGTGCTTCAAAAGCATTTTTTACATAAATTAGTTCCTAATATCTGTGACTACAGATTTCCTGGCGAACATTTTTTTCATTAGACATTACCAATTGATTACACATTAACACATCTCTCTACTGAGTCTATTCCTAGGTCTAGGTCTAAAACTCTAATTGAACTCTAAGCGGATAAAACTTCTTTTCGCAAAGATAGTTTTGTGCTTTAAAACAAAAACATACTAATTATTGTCCATTCATTTGATATTTTAATCAATTTAACATTCAAATTTGTTTTTCAAAAGCATTTTTAATACATTCGTTCGCTGTTCGCTTAAGTTGCGTAGCTGTCTTGAGATAGGCCTATATTCATTAATGAAAAAAAAGGTCACGCATGCGCAACACAGAATGAACTTTATAAAAGCCAATTTTTAACTCAAGATTAGTGTAGATTTAGATCTATGTCTACCTCAAGATCTACTTTCTACTTTAACACATGAACATACAAAATGAAGTCTATTCATTTCAAATTTTAATCAAATATATGTAGGCCTACAAGCAAATTTTTTAATTTGAAAAATTGGATTTAAGCCTATTAGCTATTTTTATTAGCTTCATTCACACTATTTTTACATTGACACATTCGCTTTACTTATTACATTATTATTTCGTTTAATTGTGACTATATCGACAGTAATGCGCAAATACAGACCCGCGGGTCGCGGGTAACATATGTCTAGTAAATGTATAAAAGTAAAAAATTACCAAGATAATCTAGGTGATCGACATAAAAAAAAGACCAGCCTTTCTCTTGATTTCTGATCAGGATATCTGATTCATTAAAGAGATGAAATAAATTGTCTGCGAACCGCCCAGCGACATTATTTTTCAGAGAGATAATGATAAAAACACCATCCCAAAACAAACTCACCAACCACTAGCCAGATCCACTCCTGTTAAACCTAAATCTACTAAAATTAATATAACAGCCTCACTAAACTAACCTACTAAAGAAGTAATACCAAAATACCTTAAAACCTTAGTAATAAATATTCAAAGCATTAGAAACAAAACAGCAGACTTAGAAATTTTATTAGAATGTGAGAAACCAGACATAATTGCAGGAACAGAAACTTGACTACATCCTGAAATTTATAATGCAGAAATTTTCAATAGTAATTATGAAATTTTTAGAAAAGATAGGGCTGATAATCATGGAGGAGTTCTTTTAGCAATAAAAATCACTCTTATAGCAGAAGAAATTACCTTACCTAACTCAAAAAATATAGAATCTACATTTTGTAAAATTAATACCACCTCAACATCCCTTATAATAGGCAGCATTTACAGACCACCAAATTCTAGTTTAGAATACATGCAGGAACTATGTAATCAGATTACTACACTTAAAGAGACAAATAAAAATGCAGTTTTTTGGATTATGGGTGACTTCAACCTACCTGATATAAATTGGAAAACACTAACCATAGATAAACACCAAAACCTTAAGGACATAAATGAGCTTTTCATAGAAACTTTACACAACCTAAGTTTAGATCAAATCATTAAAAAGCCAACTAGATTAAACAACACATTAGATCTCTTCTTAACCAACAGACCTGGATTAGTAGTTGATTATGATATTATCCCTGGTCTATCAGACCATGAGATCATAAAAATACACAGTCAGATAAAAGCAGTAGCCAATACAAAACCCAAAAGAAAAATCTTACTCTGGAATAAATGTAACCTAACACAACTACACCAAGCTGCATTAAACTTTCAACAAACATTCTTATTAGAAAAAGACATTAACCAACCAGTCGATGACCTCTGGAATTTCATTAAAAACCATCTTAAAAGCATTATAGAAAATCATATACCAACTAAATACACATCAAACAAAATAAATAAATGCTGGTTTAATAATAGACTAAAGAAGCTTTGTAAACAGAAGGAAAACCTATATAGAAAATTTAAAGCAACCAAGGCAGAAAGAGTTTACAAAAAGTATATAAAAATTAAACACCTAACCCAAAAAGTAAGCAGACAGCTGCAGAGTGAATACATAAACAATGTAATATCTAAAGATAACAACAAAAACCTATGGTCATACATTAAGTCTAAGAAAATGGAAACAACAGGCATAGCGCCATTAAAAGATGAAAATAACATAATACATAATGATAATGAAACTAAAGCAAACATCCTAAACAAATACTTTGCATCAGCATTCTCAGCCCCAGGAGACAAAGACATAATTCTTAATTTGAACCAAGTAGACAACATAGAAGATATAGTAGTACAAGAAAATGGAATTCAAAAACTATTAGCCAACACCAAACCAAATAAAGCGTCTGGACCTGATGGTATTCCAGCTAGATTACTCAAAGAACTAAGCAATGAGCTAGCCCCAGTGTTCAAAATACTCTTTCAGGCATTGCTTAACCAGGGCAGAGTACCAAAGGACTGGAAAGAAGCTAATGTCACCCCCCTATTTAAAAAAGGAGAAAAATCTGATCCAGGAAACTACAGACCAGTATCACTTACCAGCATCACATGTAAAATCCTAGAACACATAATATGTAGCAACATCATAAACCACTTAGACAAACATAATGTTCTCACCCCATACCAACATGGCTTTAGGAAATATAGATCATGTGAAACACAACTAATAGGACTAATTGATGATTTTTCTAAAGGTTTAGATAATAGTGAACAAATAGATGCTATCTTACTAGATTTTTCCAAGGCTTTTGACAAAGTTCACCACCATAGTCTGCTTAAAAAATTAAAATATTTCGGCATTAATGGTCCACTGCATCAGTGGATTAAAGATTTTCTGATAGGGAGAGAACAAACTGTAATAATAAATGGCTCTAAATCAACACCAATAACAGTAAACTCAGGTGTACCTCAAGGAACAGTCTTGGGTCCACTACTATTTTTAATTTACATAAATGATTTACCAAATTGCATTAGTTCAGGAACAAAAGTCAGATTATTTGCAGATGATTGCATAATATATAGAACAATAAAAACAACACAAGACACAGATATTTTACAAAGAGAATTAGATGAATTACAGAAATGGGAATCAAATTGGAGCATGTCTTTCCACCCAGAAAAATGTCAGTTGTTAAGAGTAACAAAAAAAAACTAAAACAAATTAATTCCACTTATCTTATTCATGGCAAACCAGTAACACAGACTAAAAACGCAAAATACCTAGGTGTTATAATAAATGAAAAACTGTCATGGAATCCACATATTGATGAAACTATAAAAAAATCAAACAAAGCATTAGGGTTTATTAAAAGAAATTTCTATAAATAAAATACGAACATAAAACTAAAATGTTATTTAACCTTGGTTAGGCCAAAAATAGAATATGCATCCGCCGTTTGGGACCACTGAACTCAAGAAAACATTAAGAAACTGGAACAAACACAAAATAGAGCAGTGAGATTCATAACAAACGAATATTCACATTTGACTAGAGTAACACCATTAGTAAAATCACTAAATTTAGAAAGCCTTCAGGACAGAAGACTCAAAAGTAAAGTAGCAATTATACATAAAACACTGAACCATAATCTTCAAATACAAAAACAAAACTTAATAAAATACTCTGAAAGACACACAAATAAAGGCACATTCCTCGTCCCATATGCTAGGACAAATTTGTACAAATACTCCTTCTTCCCTATTGCTATTAGAGCATGGAATGGGTTGCCTGAGCTAGCCAGAAAAACCAGTGACTTGGCAGAATTTAAGTCATTGGTTAATATGCATGACTAAATGCATGACGCGTAGGACGTAATCATCTTCTTTTTTGAAGTAACGTCTGTATTATATAAGATAAGATAAGATAAGATAAATAGTTTTAAAAGATAAGCAATAAATATATTTTCTGAAAAAAAAAAAGCAAGTTTTATATTACATTAATATACCGTTTTTTATTTGTTAAAAAATGAATTAAAAAAATTGAAATAAAAATGCACTCGAACTCTCTACCTTTGTATTGGAAATCCGTTGCTCCACGGAAGTGCCACACGACACGTTTAATATATGACAATCCTAAGCTATTTAAAAAGTTTTGTTTTTAATTTCTTGCTGAAACATAATCTATTATTCTTTATTATGTAGTTTGCAATTAGTACTTTAAAATGTTAAACTTTTTATGAAATACTACATTTTATATGTTTTAAAACATTATTAGCTAAAAGAAAGAGTACTTATACTTCTGAAACTATATTTGATCTTTAAAATTTTAAACCTACTAATATTTATATATGCTAAAAATAGAGGTTATCTTTTCCAAGAGTTATTCATCCTTCGGGGAATGAGCTTTCCGTTTTTTTTTTGGTTGTACATCGACCTAGAGAACTCTATAGGTGTTGGAAGAAGAAAAATTTGCATTTTTTATCAAAATAAATTTTTCTTTACAGTAAATAGTCAAAATTCTATAAAATTACTAAATTGTTTCTAAAATTCATGTTTATACAATTTTGAGAATTCGAAAAAACAATTTTTTAATATTTATTTTGACAAAAGATATTTTTTTACTATGTAGTAAATTTCTGTAACATACCAATTTTACTTTTAATATTTAGTTAATATAACAAGAAAACTTTTCCACTTCTATTCGCATATTCACTATCGAAATTAATTTAGTTTAATATCTTTACAACGACCATTAAATAACTTGTTTTAAAAGATGTAGATGTACACTTTTAGGTCAGGTCAGATCTAGATGTACATTTTTAGATCAGGTCAGACCTAGAAGTACATTTTTAGGTCAGGTCAGAACTAGATGTACATTTTAGATCAAGACAGACCTATATGTCCATTTTTAGATCAGGTCAGACCTATATGTCCATTTTTAGATCAGGTCAGACCTAGATGTACATTTTAGATCAGGTCAGACCTAGATGTCCATTTTTAGATCAGGTCAGACCTAGATGTACATTTTTAGATCAGGTCAGACCTAGATGTACATTTTTAGATCAGGTCAGACCTAGATGTACATTTTTAGATCAGGTCAGACCTAGATGTACATTTTTAGATTAGGTCAGACCTAGATGTACATTTTTAGATTAGGTCAGACCTAGATGTACATTTTTAGGTCAGGTCCAGACTATCTATCAAGGGGCGGACTGGGTGTCAAAATCGGCCTTGGCATTTCTATACAATGCAGCGTATAAATTGTATGCCATATGATATGCGTCCAATCATATCCAGTCATATCTGTCCACAAAAACATTGTGTAAAGTTTAATAATGTATTCAAAGTACTTTGATATATAAATATTAGATGATTTTGAAACTACATAATAAGCACTATTTCTAAATGAACGAAGTAAAACACTTGAAATGGTGAGGCTCATATGCCAATGACTTGGCAGAATTTAAGTCATTTGTTAACATGCACGACTAAATGCATGACGCATAGGACGTAATCATCTTCTTTTTTTTTTTTTAAGTAACGTCTGTATTTTATAAGATAAGATTCACATACACACGTACTTGACCTTCCAAGTCAAAGCATTCAAAACTGGTTCAGTTATATTGTTTGACACGACTCACTGTCGAATTCATCTATAAGAAAGGTACAAAAGTAGAAAAGCAATACAATTACAAAGAATAAACCTTGCCTTTGCCTCGATATCTGCTACGGATAGCTTCTAATGTAGAAGAGTGAATACATTTTGTTACGCGAAACCTTAATGGGACAGACGATGATAAAAGGAGTATACAAAAAATGATAAAATAGCTAAGTAGAATATATTGCAATTTTAAGTTATTTATAAATTTAAAATAAACATAAAAAAAAACTATATGTAAGAAAAAATCCGTTACTGAGAATCGAACTCTGTACCTTTAAAATTAGAAGCCAATGTTCTACGCAAGTACCACAAAACAATCATTTTTAATGAACTAAATGGTTATTTATACGTACTTTAAATTAAAGTTCCGTCTGAAAAATATATCTAAAATGTTAAATTCAGTATTTTGTAAACATTATTTTAATATGTATAACTTTTAAAACATTTTATTCTTTTTAAAATGTAGTTAGTAAAAAGAAAGATCACTTTTAATGCTGACTCTTTATATTTCACCTTAAAATTCTAAATTTTTAATACTTATGTAAATAAAAAATAGATGACATCCTTTCCAATGCACACGTCCCTTTGGTGATATGACCTTTTGATTTTTTTATTCTTGTAGTACAACGACATAGAGAAATCGTTAGGTGTTTGATAACAGAATTTTGCATTTTATTTAATAATAAATCTTATTTTTACAGTAAATAGTCTAAATGGCATACTAAAATGTTTTTAAATTATTTTGTTTACAAAAATTGTACAATAATTTTTTTTTTAAATTTATTGTAATAAAATTTTGATTTCATGAATATAGTACATTTCTATTGCAAACAAATATTACTTTAAAAAATATTTTTTTTATATAAAAAGAAAATAAAGCAAATTTGTCTACTGTGAAATTTGAAATAGTGCCATGTTTTGAAACGCTTGCTAGAGCAAATCCCGCCATCGCAATGGAAAGGTAGGAATATGTGTTTAAAATTATTTTCTTCATAAGAATTTGTTTTATATAATTTCTTTTGTATTATTATCAATATAAAAAAATATGTTAGCTGTTTTTTTCAATGAAATTTATTAAAAATAATAATTTTGAAACGCAGAATTGAAACCGTTCGGGCATCACACCTGATCTGTTAGCTTTCTTTCTCCATTTCTCATTAAACGTTTCCCTCACTACTATCTCCGTCAGTTACAAGCCCGTGCACTGGACTCCATTCTTTAATGTTGCCCTCCCGACTCATTCTTTAATGTTGCCCTCCCGACTCATGCTTTAATGTTGCCCTCCAGACTCATTCTTTAATGTTGCCCTCCCGACTCATTCTTTAATGTTGCCCTCCCGACTCATGCTTTAATGTTGCCCTCCAAACTCATGCTTTAATGTTGCCCTCCAGACTTATTCTTTAATGTTGCCCTCCATACTCATTCTTTAATGTTGCCCTCCCGACTCATTCTTTAATGTTGCCCTCCATACTCATTCTTTAATGTTGCCCTCCCGACTCATTCTTTAATGTTGCCCTCCAGACTCATGCTTTAATGTTGCCCTCCAGACTCATGCTTTAATGTTGCCCTCCAGACTCATTCTTTAATGTTGCGATCCAGACTCATTCTTTAATGTTGCCCTCCCGACTCATTCTTTAATGTTGCCCTCCCGACTCATTATTTAAAAATGCCCTCCAGACTCATTCTTTAATGTTGCCCTCCCGACTCATTCTTTAATGTTGCCCTCCCGACTCATTCTTTAATGTTGCCCTCCCGACTCATGCTTTAATGTTGCCCTCCAGACTCATGCTTTAATGTTGCCCTCCCGACTCATTCTTTAATGTTGCCCTCCCGACTCATTATTTAAAAATGCCCTCCAGACTCATTCTTTAATGTTGCCCTCCCGACTCATTCTTTAATGTTGCCCTCCCGACTCATTATTTAAAAATGCCCTCCAGACTCATTCTTTTATGTTGCCCTCCCGACTCATTCTTTAATGTTGCCCTCCCGACTCATTATTTAAAAATGCCCTCCAGACTCATTCTGTAATGTTGCCCTCCCGACTCATTATTTAAAAATGCCCTCCCGACTCATAATTTAATGTTGCCCTCCCGACTCATTATTTAAAAATGCCCTCCAGACTCATTCTTTAATGTTGCCCTCCAGACTCATTCTTTAATGTCGCCCTCCAGACTCATGCTTTAATGTTGCCCTCCAGACTCATTATTTAAAAATGCCCTCCCATCACTTTCTATGCCTACATCTTCTTGTTTCTTCTTATAGTGCCCTGATGACCTCTTCATATGGCCTAGTGACTAGAAATCTTGAATCCCATATCTCAATATAATGGGAGACAACTAGGGTGAATATTTCTTCCCTTCCTCGTCGTTACCCCCCCCCCCCCTTTATGTACATTTTATTTTGGTATATATATTGGCTAATGACAACGACTAACAATAGAACACATTGAAAAATACTGTAAAAGCACCAAAGAAATGATAATCGATTTTTGTAGGTAAAAAAAGGAAGATGATATTGTTTCTGTCGCTTGATATATATATATATATATATATTGTAACGTCTCTCCTAATATCCAGGCTCTCTTCAAACTCCACCACACGACACAACGAACTTAAAGAACCTCACAACTCAGGGCTCCAAAGTATCAGTCAGTTTAATTTCAAATACATCGCAATTGGCAACAACATTAACACTGTCTTTACAAAAACCTTGTCTCTGCTCCGCACTGACTTCCCACACCGTGCTGGTTCTCGCCTCGTCTTGGTCACATTGCGAGGTAACGTGAAGTGTCTTGACTCAAACACACTCGCTCTTATATAGTGTCTCTTCTGGCCTCGAACCTTCTTGGCCACTCCAGTTGATCACTTTCGCCGTGACTTGCGTGCGTAATATTTACGACACTGGTCCTTGCCGAACTGGCGTGTACTGTCACTGGTCACCGTTGACCGCCCGTCCTGCGCTGGACTGTGGCGATTTGGGTAGGCCAAAAACACACAGCACTACCCCCATCTGTGTCACCACCAGGTTTACAACACTACATAATTATATATACATAAAACGACAAGCAAATGCATCTATATTCTATACATTAAAGGTTTTATTTAGCGCAACTTCCATACTACTTTGAACACCATTGAATCCATCGAGCTCACTTAAAGTGCTTAGATTATCTTTTCGATCTGTTTTTACAAAATTTATATCAACTGAGTCTGTCCCTCTGTCTGTCTGGTGCAAATTGTGAACACGTTATTTATCCCACAACCATTCTCGGATTAAGTTAAAACATTGCACAATTATTTGATTGTACTTATCAGAACACGAGTCAATAACAAAAAAAAATTAGCTATTTAATCAAATAATTAATAGTAATAAATCATTGTGTTTGATATAAAAAGGGAAATAAATCATCCACTACTAAGACATGTAGCTAAATATGTGGCGTTTTCCTCCCTACATAATTGTACATATTTTTTGTTCCACGCCCATTCTCGGATAGTTGAAACTTTACTCAACTATTTATTGTACCCAGCCAAAAAAAAATGAATCTAATTGACTCATGCTTATTTTTTTTTTTAAATATTGCCATCTAATAATTTTGTTTGATATCGAAGAAGGGAAATAACCTCTCCATTGTTGATATATATATTTGTGTGTGTGTGTGTGTGTGTAAATGTGGAGTTCTTCCCCTTTTATATTTGATTTGCTTCGTTTTCGTCTTCCTCTCTAAGTATCAACTAATATTTTGATCTCTATACTCTTCTGTAACGATATCTTTGTTGTCATCACAACCTATATGTAATTCATTGAACTAATGGTGGATACTTATAAATAGAACCACCTCCATGTACCATGCGGAGTGTAGGAGACCTAGTGAGGTTATCATACCATAACAAGAGTGTTTCACATATATCAAAGAAGTTTATGATTATATTATGCATAACATATTTTATAAACATAATTAATTGTATTTAATTCATAGACATTGATCGATCTAGTATTCACCAAACAGCTATTAAAATCTTTTTATTGCAAAGAAACACAGACAACCAAAACACACGCACATCTTCTATTTGTTTTTATGATGTTGAGTTACTGCCCTTAAGTTTGGCGAAACTGTAATTCTTGACGCAAGCTGAAAAAAATGAATTATCTCTCTTTGTCATCGCACAAATAATTATAAATCAATAATAAGAGATAAAACAAACTTGTGTAGAAAGATAAAAACATGTCAATAATTTGGTAGTAAATAGTTTTATGAGTTTTATCGTTCTATGTTGTTGTATCTTTTATAATGAAAATCTTTAAAATTGTAATAATTTTTGGAGGAAGAAACTTTTACGACATTACGAATTGCGATAAAATAACTTTAAAAATGGACTTTTTTTGGTAGAGTTATCGGTAATAAAAGTAGCACAATGTTGAGATAGTTCAATAATTAAAAACAAACTATTTTTTTCGTCCGTGAATTATCTTAATTTTTAAAGCCGTTTTTTAAACTCGTAGATTTTAATTCTATGAAATCCAAATCTCTGAATTCTGCTTCTAGTATCCATGACAACTGATCACAGACGTTTGAAAACACTCTGAAAGATAGCGGGCTCACGAATATTGGTCCACTGACATTTAAACTCGATTCACGGTTCTAACCGCAGTAAACTACCTGGCTTTGAAGACCTGAAACATTGAACCATAACATTGCCGCCATCGACGCTGACTTCTCAGATCTGTTTCCGTTGTTGGTGACTCGGATCTTGCCTAGGCAGCTTCAATGGTGTAATCGAGCTAAATAGTTTTGAATATGACACCAAGCAAAGAAAATGTCCTCTACCAAACTCGGTCTATAAAATCTCAGAATCCATATGTCTCTCCTACTGACTATACAGACCCCGCCATGATACAGTTCTATCTAAGTTAAAAAAAATGTAACTCTTCTGTGTTGTAGACGCTATGTCGTCTGCAATGTGTTTTCAATAGAAAAAGATTTAAAAATTCGGAATTTTAAACTGGTAAATAAATATTTTCCATCTTAACTTTAATTTTCGCTACATTTTTGTACTTAGTACAGGTCACACTTTAAAAAAATATTCTTAATAAAGCTTTTTGAAAAAAAAAACTACACGGAAAAAATGCGTTTCTAATTTTTTCTTGCCAATAAAAACTAGTGTAAAATGGATATTAAAATGATGATGTTTATACTTAGTGACTGTTTGCAATCTTATTGAAATAATGTTTTCTTTTATCTGAAGATGTCTATAACTATTAGACTGCAGACGTTGGAGATATAAACTTCTATTTTGATGAACCGAAAACAATCAAGAACTAACATCAATCGGAAATTTTAATCTTAAGATTAGATCAGTAAAATGACGAAATCTTAGTTAACCGAAAAAAAAAGAAAACAAAACAACAAACACAAAACAACGCTAAGACAACGGACATTTACACACTTAAAATCAACCTGGAAATCTCCCAACATCTCTAAGAAGACTAACATAAGAATCTTTAACTAATGTCAAGGCAGTCTTACTGTCTGGTGCTGAAACATTGGGAACAACTGAAGAAACAAATTTACTAAGACAGTGTAAAAACACAAACTAAAAATCGGCTCCCCGAAACGGCCCGTTCATGCAGGTAAAAAGCAGGTTTCAGTATTTTCAGCAAGAATATCATAAACTATGAACTACAAACTATCAAGAACTACAACTCTATCTCGCTACAAAAAGAAGAGACGTGCCCGTGTTGAAAATGTTGCCGATACTGTTGTAGTGTTAGTTCGACCAACGGAGGATACGGAGATTTATTCATGTTATTGTTACATTGTCAATATTCATATGTATTCAGTGAACTGATTCATATGAAGATATGGTTTAATGTGAACTTGGCCTGATGTTATGGAATAATTATCTAATTGATTTAGTGACACTTTTAGTAAAATCACTAAATTTAGAAAGTCTTTAGAATAGAAGACTTAAATGGAAAGTAGCAATTACACATAAAACCCTGAACCATAATCTTCAAATACAAAAAAAAAATCTAATAAAATACTCAAAAAGACACAAAGATAATGGCACATTCCTCGTTCCATATGGTAGGACAAATCGTACGAATACTCCTTCTTCCCTAGTGCTATTAGAGCATGGAATGGGTTGCCTGAGCTAGCCAGAAAAACCAGTGTATCGGCAGAATTTAAGTCATTGGTTAATATGCATGACTAAATGCATGACGCGTAGGACGTAATCATCTTCTTTTTTGAAGTAACGTCTGTATTATATAAGATAAGAAAATGTTTGTAAAGGCCCAATCTCTAATTCAAGACCCCAATGTAGAAATGTTTTCCTTTGATTAAATGACCAAACAGGAGGAGATATGGCACAGTGGTAATGCGATTGGATCCGAAACCGGAGGGTCCCGGGTTCGAATCCTGTTGAACACTAATGTGTACCTGACATGAGTTGAGAAAGGTAAGGCGGTTGTTAGCTGTGCTGGTCACATGACACCTTTGTTATCCGTGGGCCTCAGAAACAGCTGACCTTTACATCTTCTACCCTATAGACCACAAGGTCTGAAAGGTCATTTGCCATATCGTCAACGATGATGATTACGAATAACAAGCTTGTGATCACAGTGGAGGGAGCACGAAGAAAGGGTCATCCAAAGAAAAGCTGGCTGGACAACGTACAAGAATGGTGTCACAGCCTGGTTTTGTTATAGGCGTGATGACGCGAATGTCCCTGTGTTGTGGATACCTCTACAATGTTCTTTGCTGATAACTAAATACTTTCACACGCGCACTAGATTTGCCAGTGCGTGAGAACACTAATATACTAAACTCTCCAATGACAACATTTCGAATTATTAATAAACACTCTGGTAGCAGACATGGATTTTATTACATGTAAAATATGACTCATGAAAGATATTGGCAAGTCCAGCCATCAAGAAATATTCACAATAACATAGTGAATTATAATCCAATGAAATACTTCAGATATCACATATACTCCAAAAAATCAACCTTAATATCTATACATTATTACACTGGACAAGATATCCACAATATACCTCTCTCTACGAGAGTCCAAAATCAACTGAGATGTCCACCTCTTGGTCAGTCCCCGACCAGGAAAAAATCTCGTGCTAAACGTGCACGGAATGGTTCAGTGATTACTATTCACCAAATATTACAGGGGTTCTAAAACTGACGTGACATACGCCCCTTCCCCTAGAAAAGATTTTTGAAAAAAATCGTTTACAAAAGTAATGTTCTATATATATGTCTAGTAGCTTAATCACTCATGTCAAGCTGATCTAATTAATTGTTCAACTCTCAAAATGTTTGCTTAGAAAAATATACATTAGTATGATTATATCTACTGTATAAGTATGTTATAAAAAAATATCAATACAATTTGAGGCTTTAGTCTCATGAAATCTAGTTAAATAATATATCTATTAAAATTATACTGAAACATTGTACATGAGCATGTTTAGTTGCTATGTGCTCATTCTGTTAACATACATCCTCTTTCTAACGTAGCGTAGTAGTGTAGATAATCCAATAGGTGACTTATCCAATAAGTATAATCCAAATAATCCAATAAGATAATCCAAAAGGTAAGTGTAGTAATACAGGCACGTGTTATTCCTTCGGCGTACAACAATGGCTAGGAGAGCGCCAATAGGTACAAGTTAGTCCAAGTTAGTCCAACTTCAACATCAGAGATAAATAATCCAAAAGTACTTGCACATTCATACAAATAATCCAACAGTACTTAAGTAGAAGACTTCAGCTTAGATAATCCAAATATGTAAAGTCGCTGAAAAAAATAGAATGACCATAAGTGAACAGAGGTCTAAATGGAGGACCTTCTGTATAGCAATGTAAGGTGAAACCTCGACAATGCAGGAGCGTGTCAAGAGTTGGTGACGAGCGCTCACGTAGAAACGACGTATCAACTGTCTTCAAGCGACGCCTTCAATTTTTCACCCACACAAGTGTATCAGCTGTCTTCAGTTTCTGCAGATGGTGCTGTCACGCCGTGCTGAATCTCAAGATGTCGACAATAGTGGAGAAATAAGATATTCTTCCTTGAAGAGATTACTGACTTGGAGAACACAATAACTTCGGTGTGTAACAGTCACAATTGTGTGTAGAGGTCAACCAGGGAACGAAAAAATTGCAGAAATTAACTTCCGTGTGTAGAGGTCAACCGGTGAACAACAAAAAAATTGCCGGCTCTGGCTAGTTCAATCATGATCTATTTGAATACTTGTGACTGGTTTCGCTTGAGCGATATTTGCGTTTTGAGTCCGTGCGTGTCTAGCACACAACATACTGTTCAGTGTTGGAATATTGTCTAGACAGAGGCTTGGCAAGTGTGCTCTGTATCGTATCGTACTGCGTCCTTAATTGCCTTGTAGATCTTGTGAGCATCTGGATTCAGTCCACGCTTAATTTGACGCCATCTTGAGAAAAAAAATGTTCCGGTCTAGGGTATATTCTTGCGCCAAACGAAAAGTGTAGGTTCAATGTCTTGAAGACACCTTTACTGGCCACCATATATGTCACAGCCTGGTTTTGTTATAGGCGTGATGACGCGAATGTCTCTGTGTTGTAGATACCTCTACAATGTTCTTTGCTGATAACTAAATACTTTCACACGCGCACTAGATTTGCCAGTGCGTGAGAACACTAATATACTAAACTCTCCAATGACAACATTTCGAATTATTAATAAACACTCTGGTAGCAGACATGGATGTTATTACATGTAAAATATAACTCATGAAAGATATTGGCAAGTCCAGCCATCAAGAAATATTCACAATAACATAGTGAATTATAATCCATTGAAATACTTCAGATATCACATATACTCCAAAAAATCAACCTTAATATCTATACATTATTACACTGGACAAAATATCCACAATATACCTCTCTCTACGAGAGTCCAAAATCAACTGAGATGTCCACCTCGTGGTCAGTCCCCGACCAGGAAAAAATCTCGTGCTAAACGTGCACGGAATGGTTCAGTGATTACTATTCACCAAATATTACAGGGGTTCTAAAACTGACGTGACAAATGGACTGGCCTCTCTCTTGATATCCTGCTAAGAACAGCTGCTGACTGGGAAAAATGGAGGGATTTGGTTACGTGAACAGTCACAGTTCCCTTACGTCGAGTCAAAGGACTGATGCGAATGATGATATCTCTTCCTATGTGACAACATGAACAATTTGTGCCCCGTATTTCAAAACTATGATTGGACTCGACCTCCATCTTCGACTATATACAACTTAGATTGTGGTCATCCTTGACCAAGAAGTTGCTTCACAGTGAAAATTAATTACGAGTTGGAAGTGAACTACTCTGTCTTCCGTATCGTTAAGTCAAATATAAGCGCAGATTTACAGATTTGATAATTCTCAAATAAATGTTTAGCAAGAAAATTTCACTGGTGCAACAACTATTAATAGTTCTCCAAAAGCCAAACCATTTTTTTTTAAATTTGAATAGGAATATTAGATTCATGCCATATAAACGTATGGCGTTTATCTCTACCACTTTTCTATAAATATCTTCTCACCTCCACAAACTCAAAGGTATTCAACTTTTGAAACTAAAATATACATATTAAATATTATTTTAAATATGAAAATGTGATAAAATTTACAAAAATTCCATTTCTTTCTTCTAAAATATAACACGCTTTTAGATAAAAGTAGTCCCATTCATAAGTGGATCTTTATTAAAGCTTTCGAAAAATTGTAGGGGTCTCCAAAAATATCCTGCCCGGGCCTTCACATACTTGAATCCGGCCCTTGTTATAGAAGTCAATGACCTGCTATGTCTCTACCTGGGACGTGACAACGTGGTCTAAGCTTCCCCCAGGTTGCAACATCTCGGACTGACCCACACCCTTCCACACGTTGTGTTTCTGTACTTTCTCCCACACCCATTCACTTATCAAGCGGGAACTTCGCACAATTATTCGTTGGCATAGACAAGACATGAATTAATTTTTAAAAAATTAACCAATTAGTCAATTAATTACTGGCAATTAAGTATTCTGTTCGATACGAAAAAGGGAAATTAATCCTTTAGTATTCTCGAATACGGCTTAATATGTTTCGTTTCGTCCCATTAGATTATTGAACGCGTTATTTCTCCCTCACGCATTTTCGGGTCAAATTAAAGTTCTAAGCAGCAATTATTTATTGTACCTAACAATTCATAAATCTTTTTTAAAAAAAATTGTCAAGTAATTATTGGTAATTAATGATTTTGTTTAATATCAAAAAGCGGTTGCTTGTACAAAAACGTGCTTGGTGCTTCGAGTTGTGTGGCTGCCAAAACAGAGGGGTAGTGAGCAAAATGTACGCCAGGAGCAAGAAACTTTATTGGCGCCCCCCCCCTCCCATTTTCCATGGACGTCACATAGAAATAGAGGCTTATAAATACAAAGTATTTAATAATAATATAATACAAATAACCCTAATATTTATTTTTTGTCGCCTCTAAGCATGTGCCCCCCCCCTGAGGACTGCGCCCTGGGCATCGTGCCCCCCTTGACAATCTCTCACTACGCCTCTGCACCATAGTTTTATTTTTATTCATAGATATCTCTGTTAGCCACCTAAAGTTAATTGTTAGAACCTCTTATATATATAAGAATTTTTATTTTTTTTTAATTTTCAGCATTTCTGTTCTTTCAGAAGATTGTGTTGTCTACCAACAGTGCCAATGTTGAGAAGTTGCTAAATAAATGACTTGAGAGATGGATGTGAAGGGTTTCAACTCCAGCTTCATTGACAGTAATAAAAGGGACATCTTCACTTCTGACTATGCTAGAGTTCTCTTTAACATCTGGTTTGGATTGGTGGCCACGGCTGTGCTGACTGTGTGGAGCATGGTCTCAAACATCGTCAACATCACAGTGTTTGTGAAGCAGGGCCTGAGAGAGCGGGTCAATTTCACCTTATTCTGCTTATCCTGCAGTGATTTCATGGGCGCCTTCTTCGTCACGTCCATGACCCCGGGATTCGCAGGCGACGTCCAAATACTGTCCAGCACCGTCGAGAGCTCATCGTACATCATCTATTTGTCTTGGTACAGGACGGCATTTGTTGACCTCTCCACGGCCTTGACCGTATTCATCGCTATGGAACGCTGCTCCTGCGTCACTCGGCCGCTGCATTTTAACTCGTCGTTTGTCGCCATTCACGGGCAATCGATAGTAGTAGCGATAATACTTTTTATGGTCGCTAACTACCTACCACTTCTGTCCACATTTGACTTCACTACGCTGTCGAACTCTGACACCAATTCAAGTCTTGTAATAACCGTTTATTCGGAGCTCAACATAGCTGTTCAGCAGTACAACGATTTTGTATTTGGCATCTCTTTGGCCGTGATCTGCCAAATCGTCATCTTCGTCTGCGCTATTCTTATGTATAAAGGGCTTCAGAAGTCTTCAAAAGTTCGCAATGTCAGCAACATGAAGGTGAGAAAAAACGTAGTTGGCAGCAACGGCTTGTCCAACAAAGAGAGACGAGTGGTCAAGATGATCTTAGTCTTAGCGAGTCTGTACATGGTGTCAGCGCTTCCGCAGATTGTCTTCTGCTGGGCCAGGGTGCTGATTCCGGAACTCCCACATAATAAGATTGGAAATCTTCATATGTTGCTAGGAGCCATCATATACTATACAGCGGCGACGTATGGAGCCTTTAGTATCTTCATCTATTTTAACTTTAGCTCTAGCTATAGAGCTGTCTTTCGCCAATTTTTGATGACCAGCTATTGTGCTAAAAAAAACCCAGATACATAGCGTTATTCTTCATAACCATATTAGTGTTATCAGTAAAACGAAGCAAGAGCTTTGACTTGATATTGTCTTGGTAATACAATTCATTAATTAGCGACATCCTTTTGTCTAAACCACGACAAATGAAGAGAGTAAAATAATTACGATGATGTAGTATTTTTTAAATAGTTTAAACATAAACATAATTTTAATAAAATTAGGACTTGACTTTGAAAACAAACAATCTTTATGGTTCTGTATTTTAAATGCTTCATTGTCCTGCATTCTTACATTCACATAATGTTACAAATGGTTAAACTCTTTTCTTTTTTTTCTACTCTGACTGATGTGAACAGGTTTGAACGTATACACTCCACTGTGAGACCAAACTGTCTTGGAAAAAATTACTCATTTATTTTTGTAATGCTGTATTTTAGTTGACAGTTGTTGAATATTTGCCAAGTCTTTTTTTTTTCTTCTTGTTCTAAACGGACTTTAAAAAAAATAATAATCACGTGACTGATTACTCGGCACTTTAACTACAATTAAATAGAAGTTAAAATAATGTCTATATTTTAGGCGGAATAGAAAAGACATTTAACCCCCCTAACTCCCCCCGACCACCGACCCTCCCCCCCCCCACCACCATTTCACTTATTTCATCTTTTCCTTTGAAAACTCTTCACATTTCTTAGCGTTGTCAGAGTTATAGTTATGGGATTGGTGCTTTTGTGTGTAGGGTGGAGGGTCCTACTCGCCATGAAGTTGGGTTGGCTTGACGTATTAGCAAGACTTTAGTGGGGAACACTTTACCGCACGAATACGTGGATTAAAAGTAAGTTTCAAAAATACATTAAGTCGTTGCTTAATCTCTCGAGAAATGTAAAAGTAAATATAAACCTGGCCGTTACTTTAGTAAACAGAGACAAATTGATTCATTCGTCCAATTATTAAATAGCTAATTGATTGAATCGTGTGACTTAATGTTTAGCAGCGATGATGGGTCCATTAGTTTTATAAATCCAGTTCGAAATTGCAGTTAGAAACTCTATTTTGGTAGCAACTGATGAAATCGATTTTTTCCAAGAGCCAATCAAAGTTAAAAGAAATATTAATGGTGCTAATGTTTGCTGTTTAATATAGAAAGACCTGACACGAAACGAGAACGAGGCCAAGGGCTGGTATTAAAGAAAATGGACGCGAGGGCTTTAGTCTGATTCACGGAGCAACTCAGCGTTAATGTGGGGGAGGTCTAATTATCTAGAGTCTAAGGATAATGTAAAAAGGGACTATTGTAAAGGTTTCATTCAGATAATTTAACTGGCTCAACTGAATAAAAATGTAGTTTGAATAGAGACTGACTCTTGCCGCCCAATAAAGGCTATAAATGGTAGAACAGCTAAATGTTAGCCATGAGCTTTAGATACAAATATTGATGCTATTTTGTGTCTTTGAGAATGTTCAGTATTGTTGGTTGTAAACTATTTCCATTAGAAGAATATCACATGAAATACTAAAGTAAGTATAAGGATGTTTGTGTCTGACCTTTACATACACTAACAGATAGCGTTTCAGTTTTATTTCGCAAGCGTATTGTGGGATTTTCACCATAAATGTAACATTGTTAATTCTTACTCTCCTAACTGACGATACCAACGTTGATTCCAACCTGAATGTGGTAAATAATTACGGAGAGAAAGAATGAAAGACGCTAAACTAAACTTCAATGCAGCCAACGGAAGAGCTTCAGTAGTTTCATTCTGCATTGGTAAAAAAAGTGCAAACAAAATATCGTATAAAGTTATGGCTCGATTAGGAAGTAGTCATTTGTTTCAGAAATAGGGGAAGTCTTGACTTACAGACAATGACATGACGAGTAAAAACATAGATAGGTTTTAGGGTAGAACGAAATATCAGCCAGGGTAGGTAGCATTTGATGAACGTATAGATTTAGCTGGAGGCGCGGTGGCTGAGCGGTAAAGCGCTTGACTTCCGAACCGGGGTCCGGGGTTCGAATCCTGGTGAAGACTGGGATTTTTAATTTCTGGATCTTCGGGCGCCTCTGGGTCCACCCAGCTGTAATGGGTACCTGACATTAGTTGGGGAAAAGTAAAGGCGGTTGGTCGTTGTGCTGGCCACATGACACCCTTGTTAACTGTAGGCCACAGAATCAGATGACCTTTACATCATCTGCCCTAGAGACCACAAGGTCTGAAAGGGGAAATTTACTTTACTACATTTAGCTGACATTCGACGGTTCTCTTCATTTAGCTGACATTCGACGGTTCTCTTCATTTAGCTGACATTCGACGGTTCTCTTCATTTAGCTGACATTCGACGGTTCTCTTCATTGCTGTTGTTTGACATTCAGTATCGGCATCCACTAACTTCTATTGATTGTTCGGCCTTTCGCCTAACGTTGGGTGTTACCTCCCATTTGGTTTATTAGACAACGCGGAAGCCCCTAATAATAACTAAAAAAAAACAAAAAAAAAACAAAAAAAACACAATGAAAACAGCATACCATCAATTCCTTTGTACTGAGCACCAAAAATCTAGCTATTTATAGTTTTTACGCCATGGTTGAAAAAAAAAATATAATACTGTGATGAGTTAACTTTGTGTACAACGAATGGGCCGTTATGTTAGACTTAGGTCCTCCCGCACCGTTCGGCGCATTGGGCGGCGAGCTGTCTCCACCAAGATCTGTCACTGGCAATGTCTAAAGCTTCCTCCCACCTGGAGTCCACTACTCTGGTGTCCTACGTGAAAGTGTGGCGCATAGTTATACAAGGACGTCCCTTTTGGTTTGAGGCCCGATCTATATAACTGACTCCCAAAATTCGTCTCAGCCATTTTCGTTGTGCCACATTTAGTCTTTTCTCAATGTCAATACTGTAGGTAATATTCAATTTATTATGATCATGTGTATACGAGAAGCTGGTTTGTGTGTCATGAGTATAACCTTTTTTTCTGACGCTTGAGTTGTAAATTGCTTGGCTTCCGATAAAAAAATCTCGGCTTCGAATTCCGGTGAATATGTTTTTTTTGTTTTTTTTTAATTCGTGATTTTTAGAACTCCCTTGAGTCTACTCAACTCAAATGGGTTACTGACATTAGTTGGGGAACGTAGAAAGCGGTTGGATGATGTGCTGACCACTAGATCGTTGTGCTGGGCACATGTCGACCTCGTTACCCACGGCTATAGAACCGAATGTCTGACCTGTCGCAAGGTCTGATAGTGGTACATTTTACTTATAAATATTGTTTTAAAAATGTAACTGAGTAAGAACAATCCTTTTGAGTAACATTAAAAAGAAGCAAGTTAAAACGCAACAAAGACATAGTGCTAATATATTTATTGATGAATTATCTTTCTTTGCCAGAATTAGTTATAATTTCAAATTGAGAAATGAACTTATTCCAAAACTACAAGAAGTGGAAGCCAATCTAGATTGTTCAAATGATTGAGAAACACAAACTCGTGATTGATCTCTTTGATCAATAATATCAACAGAAGTTGTGAACTGAAGAACCCGATGGAATGACCAATAGTTGAATACATGTACTGACAAGTTAATTACAGAGTCGAGCTCTTGACAGCAAGAAAATACTATAAAGTCCGCTGATTCCATTTAAATCTTCTCAGTTTGATTGATGACAGACTGATCTAAATGCGACTTATTTTTAATGTAAAGTCTAACATTTTCAAACCGAAGGACATCGGTCTGTTTATATAGTTCAGTGTTTATATAGTGTGTGTGTGTTTGTGTGAGGTTGAATATTTAGGTGTTTCGAATGTACAAATATATTATATGACATACTCAGTGGCGTAGCTAGGAATTAGCCATCAGTTAGGAAGCCCGGGGAGTGGGAGGGGGCTTGACCTCTTTAGGGGCGCCTGCATGTTGACATTCAACATCATGACATGAGATTGGGGCGTAATATTTAATATTTTATGTAAAAAAATGATAACACTCATTTTGGGGCCTCCTCAAGCGAGGGCCCGGGGGGAGATATTCAAATTCTCCCCCCCCCCATCCCCCACACACCATAGCTACGCCACTGTACATACTTTTAAAAAAATGTAAACAATTTATCTACTCAAAAAATAATAGGACCAATCAACGTAGAGTACTATTAGTTCCCTGGTTTGAAATACTTATCAAATGCTTGACCTTACTGTTTTATGTGTTTACAGTCAGGAGTTGATGTATCTCTACACTTTAAAAGAAGACAACTGGAAATATCAAGTGCAACTCTATCAAAACATGTCACGAGAAACTAACTTTAATTATAAGCAATCCTTGTCGTTATTTCAACAAAAAAATATATTTAAAAATTAAGTAAAGTCACCGATTGTTATCCGTTTATTATAAATTCCCCTTTCTCTGTGGTACATATTTTCACAGCGAGAATCTCTTTTTAGAGTACAACGTTGCGAATGTCTGAAGATTGAAGATTAGTTAGTGCTTTCAATGCTAAAAGAAGAAATAGATGTAGCCTCTATGTAGTCAAGTCTGAGATGAGATGTCTTATATTCCATGTAATGTGGATCTACTTGTTGAAGGCAGGCGCGGTAAAGGAAATGAAAACTTAAATAGAGCGTCGGCGGAGACCAGATTCGTCTTCACAAGATGTGGAAAAATATTCAGGTCTGAGTTTGAGTAGTCTTTTAGTGAAACACTGCACTCATCCGTAATCTTCGTTAACGAGATGCGGAAAAATATTCAGGTCTGAGTTTGAGTAGTCTTTTAGTGAAACACTGCAATCATCCGTAATCTTCGTTATTGAAGACATTGCCATTATGGATCTAATTATTAAATGTTTGGGCTAAGAAGTTAATTGTTGAATTTAGTTTTCTCTTTGGCTCCAAAATGTAGCATTTTAAACAACTTTAACACTGACCACAATAAGGAGTGAGGTTTATATCTTGATTAGTTTTTGAAGTTCCAACATAACAACTTGGTTTATATTTCATGTGATTTGTAAAATGCTTGGATAAATAGTTGAGCAATAAGCCACTAACCAAAGAACGCGGACTCGAATCCTGGTTTAAAGGTTTGACTGTAAGCTGGTGTGTTGACAACTTGAAATATTTTCTAGGGCTGGTTATTTTGACGGCCACCCTTTTCTTTCCTAGAGGCGTGGATTTACCGAGCACTATTAGAGCTTATTCATTACATCAACCGATATGTTTACTTGTACTCAAAATTGGTATATATTCCGTCTGACTATTCTGACACGGACGTCTGACTATTCTGACACGGACGTCTGACTGAAACTGGAAATTGATTGTTGCCAACACATTTTCGAAAAAAAAAAGTTTTGGTTTCTAAAATAGTTACGTTATTAAATATTGTCTATTACAAGTTTAAATATACGATAAAGTTTTACGGTTGGAATGTTCTTTTTTTTAAAACTGCTTATAATAAAGTAAGCTCAAAGACTAAAAAAAACCTAAGATTTATCGATACAGGGGTAAACGACTGTATAGAAAATATGAAGATTATGCATATAGTCTTAACTTATCAACATCGAACAGATAGGTTAACTTAAGACTATTTTGTGTAAATTGTTTGTCAT
Source organism: Biomphalaria sudanica (assembly GCA_036873155.1). NCBI lineage: Eukaryota > Metazoa > Mollusca > Gastropoda > Planorbidae > Biomphalaria > Biomphalaria sudanica. The sequence continues at coordinate 1,732,260 of JAZGLO010004016.1, forward strand.
TTTTAGCGGCCCCCGAAAGGGGAAAAGACGCTTTTAATTTTGTGCGAAATGTCTACGAAATGTCTGACCGTCTGTCAGTCTGTCCGTCTGTCCGTCCGTCCCATTTAGATTTCGTAAACTACAAAAGATATTGAAAATCCGACATCACAATATTTTAGACCATTCAAAGTTCTGATGCAACGGCTACTTTTTTTTTCTTCTGAAAGCGAAAAATCTAATTTTTAAAATCAGTTATGCAAGCAGTTTTTTTAAAGAGAAAAAGCTAATTAGTATGTATTATAAGTTAGACCTAATTTAAAAACGAATAGTAATCTTGTAAACTTCATTTTTATGAACTTTTTTATTGCGGAATTTTTTTTTATAATTTTTTTTGAGCCTTTTCAAAACATTTAGATCAATTATAAGACATCGATTAGGCCAGGGGAGGCGCGGTGGCTGAGTGGTAAAGCGCTTGGCTTCCGAACCGAGGGTCCAGGGTTCGAATCCTGGTGAAGACTGGGATTTTCAACTTTGGAATCTTTGGGCGCCTCTGAGTCCACTTAGCTCTAACGGGTACCTGACATTAGTTGGGGAAAAGTAAAGGCAGTTGGTCGTTGTGCTGGCTACATGACACCCTCGTTAACCGTAGGCCACAAAAACAGATGAACTTTACATCATCTGCCCTATAGACCACAAGGTCTGAAAGGAGAACTAGCTAGGCCAGGTTCACATCTTTACATTTACATAACCCTAACCCCTAACCCTAACTTTACATTCACTTTCACCTATCCTTTGATCTGCGGAACCGTTGCGGCACTACACACAAGATTTGTTAACCTTCTTTTCTCCATTCTTATCTCTCATTTGTCTTTGATATAATTTCATTCGGATGTTCTTTCTAAAAATTTTGAAGCCTGCCTTGCTGGACCACTTCGGGGGCCGATTTTGAGTTTGTTTCCACACAAACTGTCTTTTGTAACCTTGTTTTGTTTTGTAGTTGATGAAGGCCTCGTGGCCCAAACGTCCTTTGTTTAACTTGGTCCGGCTGGGTTACATATATTCATGTTTTTCGTATGTTCTAATAATAAAGTATCCCCACTTTTATGTTTTATAGCAGAGATTTACTCATTAGCTTCTATGTGCTGTGAACTTTCAGTTTATTGTAGAAATCTATTTATATAATTCTCTTCATGGCTCAAGTGTTTGAACACCACGTAATGGTAAGATCACTCTTTTATTTTTGTAAGTCGGACGGACTAGAGTTACCCTACGAAAAAAAAAAGAAAGGGGTAGGGAGAACAAGTAGTATTCGCCCGTCACAAAATAGCAGGGCCGGACTTGTATCATTTAATTTACCAAACAGAAGAAAGGAAGGCTTCCTGGTCGTGCGTTATGCGCGCTGGACTGTCGTTCGGTCGTCGCGATGAGCCCATGTTCACACCCTGCCCGCTGCCATCCCCCGTCATCCTGCGGAAGGTTTAGACTAGGAAATAGATTATTTTAAACTCCGAAGGAACATCCGAAACCTATAAAACATTTACCAAATATTTCGTAAGCTTCATATGCCTTGAAGGTTCGTTTCTTCAGTATCGGCCTCGCTCTGACCTTTGTTTATTTGACCCGTGCTCTATGATCAAGACGCCAGGAGAAAGACATTTCTGTGTCTCAGTATGCAAGACTGAGGGTTTGCAAGTTGATTAAGGGAAGGGGGAGGCGGACGTACATTTATTTTTGCTTGGGGAAAGGGGCGAGCATCATGAGTAAGAGAAACACTGAGCGATCAAAGTTTTTGCAAAAGTATGTCTACAAGAGCTCAGATGTCATTACCCTTGTCAGGTTTTTGTATATTGATTATTGTTCTAATGATAGCAGTCTTGGATCATTTCAGGTCATTAGAAAGAGATCCATTAATTATATCATTTTTCTTCGTGTATCTCATGGTTAATAATACATTCTTGTACAGCTTCTGAGCTAAATATCAATTTACTGAAAGCTAGATCGCTTATTTACCTATAACAATAAAATCTCCAATTTGCTCAGTGCTTGAATAGCAGGGTGTAACTTTATTTTAACGTTTTATTATTATAAGTTTTAGTTCGGATCCATTACTATAAAATTACATGTTATCTTTACAGACTATATGAAGATCAAATCTTTGGCTAGTAGTAAACCAATAATAATATAGGACAGTTAAATTAGTAGATAGACCTACTATTATACATTTTGTGAACAAACCCAACATAAGAAAGCGGCACGATGGCCTGAAAGTAATACAAAATAAGCTTCAAGATGTATCTCAAGGTAAAACCTGATCGTCTAGGTTTTTATTTTGTTTCCTTGCCTACATTTTCAAAGATTTTCAAAGGACAGTTGACAATAAAGAGCTTGTTTAGACTCAGACTAAGACTGCCTTATGGAAATCTGTTGTGATTACAAGGACTCTTTTTCTCATATTAAGAGATTACAACAGAAACATGCTTGTTTTAGATGTTTCGGATGTTCTAACAGAGTTGAAGATAGTTTACTTCCTAGTCCAAACCTCCCGCAGGACGACTGGGGATGGGAGCGGGCAGGGTTTGAACCCGGGACCATCGATAAATCCAACCGCAATCCAGCGCGCAAACCGCCCAACCAGGCAGCCATCCATACACATAAATAGAACAGACAAAACATAAAGAGTTTATTCAGCGACTACACAGGCATTTTGGTCCTTTTCATGTTTTTTGATCAACGAGTGGCGTTGATATAATTTGACCGAGTAAGGTACGAACGAGTTTTTTGTACCGCTCTGTTCTTGTCTTGATTGACAGCAGTCGCCCACTTCGCGACGACCTGACCTAGTTCTGATGGAGCGGGTGGCTGTTGTCTTCCAAGACTTTTAGATTTTTCTTAGACATTTTTTGTTCAAAAAGTTCCTTTAAATATGGTAATGTGCGTGTGATTTTTGTTGTCCTTTTTATGATGGTTTCTATGCGGCGCAATAATGCAGATTTAGTGTTGTCTTGCCAACAAGTTATTCCGTATTTTAGCAAATTTTGTAGAGTCGCGCTGTAGAAAAGTATATAGGATCTTCTTATTTTGTTTAAAGCTATTGAGTTTGTATAGGGAAAAAAGTCGCAGGGCTGTTTTCTTTTTTAGGGTTTAAATGTGGTCTTCTCACGAAAGATGACGCCTAGATATTTATATGCCTTCACTTGTTCTATAGATGTAGTGTTTATCTGCAGTTCGAGTATCATTTTTTCTTTCTTTCTAAAATCTAGTATAAGTTCTTTAGTTTTTTTGACATTCAGTTCTAGAAAGTTGTCAGTGCACCAGTTTGTAAACTCTTCTATCGAACTTCGATACTGAGTTTCGTCTTCTGAAATAGACCGACCATGGCAGTATCATCTGCGAATTTGATTAGTTTAACTGAGTCATAGATGCTTCTTATGTCATTAGTGTATTGAGTGTATAGTACAGGAGAAAGTACACAATCTTGTGGAGCGCTCGTACATGGTACTCGAGTTAACGATTTAGAGAGAGTGGGGGGGGGGTATAACTAAGTGATGAAGTAAAAGTAAGTAAATTCCCCCTTTTGAGACCTTGCGATCTATAGGGTAAATGATATTAAGGTGGGGGGGGGGGATCTGTTTCTTTGACCAACCATCAGCCGTCTTTACTTTCTCCAACTAGAATTGGCGCTTTCAAAATCTAAACATTCATCGGTCTTTAAGAATAGAAAACACATCGCTAAATACGTTTATTCTATAAAGAAGTCTTCACCGTGATTCGAACCCAGGTTCGGAAGCGAAGCGCTTAACCACTCAGCCACCGCGTTAATCCGATGAAAACAATGCGCTGACTGATTGCTCGTCACTTTAACTACAATTAAATAGAAATTAAAATAATGTCTATGTTTTAGGTGGAATAGAAAAGACATTTGACACACCCCCCCTTACTCATTGAACTTTTAGATCCGATGTATTGGCTTTAGTGTGAAGGAGTACAGTTTTACATTGCCGACCTAAGACACACCACAATCTCATTAGAGTCACGTCTTCTTTCTTCTTAAGTCCTCAAAATGAATAGGAGATTTTCATAAACGGCGAATAAAAATTATTAAAAGCAAGCTATTTGATGTCATGTATTAAGATATTTGTTAAATGTATAGTTTGACTCTTGTATATTTAGTTAGAAGCAGTGAACTTCAATTTAGGGTCCTTGACAATGTTAGTTTATTATGAACATTTCCAATACTTTTTCGGTACATTACACTACAAAAAAATCAGAGATTTGTATGTATGGTAGAACAATTATAAATAGATGTGGCGTTTTTGGTGTATCCGTTAAGGAGATGCTGATCAGGTATGTTTTTTTAAAGGTATTAATTTATCTCTAGTAATTTGTTTGCACTTTTAGTACTGTGTAATCAAATCTTCCGTTTGTAGTTGTTTTATTTGTTATTTAGTTGGCAAATTTATTTTCTTGATTTATTGTGAAATTGCCCAAATAGACATTTTTTTTCCTAAACGAAATGATTGCAAGATTTAGAAACTCTAAAAAATGCGACAAGTTTTACATGTGTATTGTCGTCGTTTCCACATTTGTTGCTATAGTAATGAAATAAGAAGCGCTAGATCTATATCTTGGTCTAAATGACGACAAAACAGATAAGCAATCTACGAGAAAAGAAAATCTGTTTAGTTATTTATTACTTGTCGTCAACATGGACATTTTTATTTATTTTTGACAATGGACTAAATTCGGGAATTTCCGATCTCTGAAATAAGGTAGTCAAGAAAGTACTTTAGCGTTTTTCACTACACCTAGATGAATTCGTAATTTCGTATAATTCACATATCTGACAATACACACTCCCTATGCCCTGTGTTCATATGTACTGGACTGACTATCAAAGGACAGTCAGGGCAGAGAAATTGCAGTTAGAAACTGTAGAGGTATTGAGGCGTTTGAATAAAATGGCAAAGATGTTGTTTTTATCCCTCGTTCATGACTTTAAGGTTTACCTTTTTGATTCGGTTCTTTAGTGAAATTATTATTTCATCTTTCGTCTCACTGGGTATTCAGCTGCTACATAGTTTGATGTCAGATTGACGTCTGTGAGAGAGAGAAGTGTAGCTTTAGTTTATTCATTTTCCAGAATGTCGTCCTGTCATATTTTGCCACAACGTATTTAGGTGTCCAGGAGGCGCGGTGGCTGAGCGGTAAAGAGCTTGACTTCCAAACCGAGGTCCCGGGTTCAAATCCCGGTGAAGACTGGGATTTTTATTTCCGGGATCTTTGGACGTCTCTGAGTCCACCCAACTCTAATGGGCACCTGACATTAGTTGGGGAAAGTAAAGGCGGTTGGTCGTTGTGTTGGCCACATGATACCCTCAGAAACAGCTGACCTTTACACCATCTGCCCTATAGATCATAAGATCTGACACGGAAATCTACTATAGATTATACCTGGCTTGGATTTTGTCTGCTGTCTTTTTGATAATACTATTTCACTATTTATAACTCGAGTCCGAACCCATCCAACAGACAAAACAATTAAATATACTTAATAAAACGAGTGAAGACTTCAACGGATATTTATTTACAGATGGGGATGATCGTCCTGTCTCTATATCCGTCGTTTCAATTAGCAGTCTAATCAATAGCCATCTTTCTACAAGCCCTTGCCATATTCTATTCCTATCATGTACCGGTATTCTTCAAACTAACGTAGTTTAATAATAACAATAATAATAATAATAGTAATAAGGCTTGTATTCGAGTCCGGAGATCAGTATGTAGTATTTCCGGTGGCTGCAAAGCCCCAACTGTGACCTACATATTTTGCCACATCCAGGGCAAACATAACCATTGTCCGCAGGTGGTCGATTTAGATTTTCTTTTCGCCGTCTGCGTCTGTCCTCAGCAGCGGATTTTCTTTTGGTCTCAAATGTGTATCCCGCGGCCTTTGTGAATGACCTCCAGTTGTCTCCTTCTGAGGCTGCATGCGACCAGGTGCTCTCTTCTATGTCAGCTAAGGCAAATTGGCGCCTAAGCTGGTCTTTGAAGCGTTTCAGTGGGGCAACCTTTTAGCTCACCAAAAAAGACTGCGTTTGGCATACGTTCGTCTCCCATACGGGACACGTGAAAGAAATTGTTTTTGACTGATGTGGTGGCATAAGTTGAAGTAGCCACATTGAAACTATTTAGAAAGAAATAGGTGGTCACTTTAAAGTTTGAAACTAACAATAGAAAGCTACAAAACCTTCTGTTTTTGTAAGCACTTCCATGGCACAGTGTTTAGAATGCTGGCTTGAGGTGGCTTAAGTAGGCTTGAGACCTTGAGCTCGAATTCAGGTGGTTCCAACATTTTTTTAATAAATGCATTTTAAAAGCGATCACGGTAACCTTCACGCTGATAGCCCCTTCTTTCTCATCCAGCCCTTTCACAACTGATTCAGGCAAGTGATGGGATCATTATGTATTATAAAAGCTAAAAGCATGAAATTGCGCTAGACAAAAAAATTGGTAAAAATGTTTCCAATCGCACAGATTTATTAGTGTTTGTCTAGATCTATTATAAATTTAATGACATGAGTGAATCGAAACTATTTGGTACAATTACAAACAATAAAGCTTGGTTTAAATTTTTGAAAAAAATTTCTTGCATTTTTGTTTGTTGCTTCCAGAAAGTTACAATTATACTTGACCTAATAATCCAATAAAATTGATGATTCCTGACCTCAACTAGAAGAGTTTCTCGCGATAGTTTTAAACACTCAAATCGAATGATTTCATCAAGAAATATGGGATATCGTACAGCGTCATTCGTTTCAATGTTATGACAAGTTGCTGTTTTAATAACCTTCTCCTACTTTCTGAAAGTTTATCTTGAGATGAACAGCTCTCAGCTATTAAAATTTCTTTCTTTGTATCTCTGACAATTTCACTTCAAATATCATGAACATTATAGCAGGCTCTTCTATTACCCACTCCCACTCCCACCACAGCTTCCTCTCACCACCAGTTTGAACACACATTCATACATGGATTCGTTTGAGTGATTCAGTTCTAATTTCCTTCCATTTAGTTACTGCTAAGTGCATCGTCTTCAGTTATCCAATTAACTTTCACCCACTACAACTCCCCCCCCCACCCTTTAACGTCCTTTAGGTGCTCTATTCCAAAGACACTCATGATACAACCACTCTATATGGCAACCACTTTGTATGACAACCTCATTACATGTCTTGACATTTCACTCTTACTTGAAACAATTTTATCAGCATGGCGTCTATATTGATTGACGAAATGTTAAAAGAACGTACCAAATAAAATTGATTGAATGTAAGAGCAATACCATCCAACAAGTGTAGGCAGTGAGTGAGTCCGTCAGAGTCGGCGAGCTTGTAGGTTTCGGTATTTAAAATCGAAAGTGATTTTAAATCTTCTATGGGCTGATAACTCTAGGTAAACCTCACATATTGTCATTGATTAACTTTAAAAAAAAATATAAAAGAACAAAAAAAGAAATCCCCTTTAATAATTATGTATTACTTAAAATCTATTTTTAGCCATAAACTGTTTATAACTTTAAAAAAAATTATGACGTGAATTAAAGATCGAGAATGTTTTTCAGAAATTTAAATGTTGTGAACAGATTATCTCCCCTGACGTACAAATTTAAATAAGCACACGTAATTTTGTGTAGATTAATTTCATTAAAATGTTAATTAGAAATATTACTCTTATCATCTTATATAATACTGACGTTACTACAAAAAAAAAAAGAATATGATTACCTCCAACGCGTCATGCATTTAGTCATGCATTAACCTATGACCTGCTAAGTCACTGGTTTTCCGGGCTAGCTCAGACATCCCATTCCATGCTCTAATAGCACTAGGGAAGAAGGAGCATTTGTACACATTTGTCCTAGCATGGGGAATGAGGAATATGCCTTTATCTTTGTGTCTTTCTGAGTATTATGTATAATTGCTAGTTTACTTTTAAGTCTTCTATCCTGAAGGCTTTCTAAATTTACTGATTTTACTCAACCACCAAACGTGACATTTGCTTGACAATTAAGCCTCATTCCCAATTAGACCTGAACAAAAAGGTGTTACTCTTTCACAATAACTGTCCAATGACTTTTCAATGTTCATGTGAAAAAAAATAAAATAAAAAAAAGTATGATGATCAAAATAATTTAGCGAAAGACAAAGAATCGTGGAAAAATCTTGAATCCATCAGTGGCTTTTATTGTGACCAATTATATTTCACTTATTATCTAATACCAAAGGCGAGGTACTGTACACTCGTGCTACACTCGAGTGTCTTCACCTGACTAACACAGGCATAACACAGCGTCTATTCAGCTAGGAGATTTCTTTCTGTAAGTCTTGTTCTTTGTGCCTCTGATTACTGTTGATGCTCGCTGTCAGCGTTACCTTCAGTTACATCTTTCGCTTGAGTTGGATTGACCGCTGGAAATATCTGGCATGAGTCTGTATATGACGCCATTCCTTGCTTAGAAGTTTGCAATTTATTTCCGTGGTCTCGGTTTTCTGCCTTGATGTGCCGCATGCGCGCTGGACTGTCGTTCGGTCGTCTCGATGGTTCCTGGAGGTTTGGGCTAGGATGTAGATTATCTTCAACACTGAAGGAACATACAAAAACATGTCAAACATTTTACTAACAGAAGATTTTACAAACTTTTTAAATCTGTTGTCTCCCTTACATGCTTCTATCTTCCCGAGTAGAATACTTTGTAAAAAAAAAAGTATTCGCTGAGCCATTTTGTTTTGTTTTATTATATACTAGCCGGACATTACCCGCGGCCTGCTGGCCTTAGTTTGTGCATTACTAATCTAATGGACTGTATTTAGATCTATGTCAAACTTAGCCAATGTTCCTTTCAACATTTTGTCAGCTGAACAGTTAAGAATCGATCCTCTCGTCTATGTTTTCTTTTTGTCTTCGGCGTCTGTCTTCGACAGGGGCGTTTCCTTTTGTTTTCTTATCTTATCTTATATAATACAGACGTTACTTCAAAAAAGAAGATGATTACGTCCTACGCGTCATGCATTTAGTCATGCATAGATGATGCTGAAAATATTAAAAATAGATAAGCACTATATATATTCAGACAAAATTGCAATTTGTAATTTATCTTTGTACAGACATTTATGTTGAAATTCAAGGTTATTTATACACACTTAAGATTCAATTTTCTTCTGAAAGATAAGTCTAAAATTATTTTTTTTTACTATTATTTAAAATTCCACTTCAAAATGTTGACCGTTAAAGGAATCAAAACAGATATGTTTTAAAACATTATTAAAGAAAAGAATGAGTATGTTTAATTTTAATGCTGACACTATATTTGACCTTTAAAATTCTAAGTCTAGTAATATTTATACAGATTAAAAATAGATGACATCTTTTCCGACAGTCAACCGTCTTTCAAGGAATGAGCTTTCCGTTTTTTAAATGTTTTACATGTTTCGGATGTTCCTTCAGAGTTGAAGATAGTTTACTTCCTAGTCCAAACATCCCGCTGGACGACGGGGGATGGGAGCGGGCAGGGTTTGAACCCTCGACCGTCGATAAATCCGAACGACAGTCCAGCGCGCAAACCGCACGACCAGGCAGCCATCCATCGTAGTACAACGACATAGAGAAATCTGTAGGTGTTTTAATAAGAAAAAATGTTGCATTTTATTTCATAATTAATTTATTTACAATGATTGGGTCAAAGCGGTATACAATTACTTAAATATTTTTTAAAATCCTTTATTTAAAATTACAACAAAAAAGTGCATTTTTTGTAATTATTTTGACATAATTTATTTTTGTTTTATGTAGTACATGTCTGGACTAAACCAGTACGACTTAACATTTTTTTGGTATATAAATAGACAACTTTTACATCTATCAGAGGATGTGAATATTTATTCTACTCCTTTATAAAAAGAAAAATCTGTCGAACATTTAAATGCCAACAGACTGGCCAAGGTCTAACAATAAGCATCAGATTTTAAAAGGAATAAAAACGATGTTATATTGGACAAAGAAATCGCTAAGAATAATGAAAGTTTTTCCGTATAGTGTCAACTTTGCAAAGCTTATAATAGTAGCGTAAAAAAATTGTCGGATTACAACAGTAGTAGAAAATTAGCATGATCAATTTCCCCTTTACCTGATAGTAAAATTATCATATAAGATAAGATAAGTAAAGTAAGACCTTGTGGTCTAATGGGCAGATGATGGTCATCTGTTTCTGAGGCCTTCGGTGAACGAGGGTGTCATGTGGCCAGCACAACGACTAACCGCCTATACTTTTCCCCAACTATGTAAGGTACCCATAGAGCTGGGTGGACTCAGAGGCGCCCGAAGACTCCGAAATAAAAAATCCTAGTCTTCACCAGGATTCGAACCCCGGTTCGGAAGGCAAACACTTTACCGCTCAGCCACCTCGCCTGATGATGGTGTGTAATTTCTATATATTTATGCTTCAATTTTGATAGGAGGCCTTGTAGCTTGCATAGTTTAGTCATTCTATTAACAGTTCAGTTCATGATTTATCAGACCAACCGTTAGAGCCGTGGTTTGAAATCCGTGTCTAGGTTCTAGGTTCTATGTTTCCCCATGAAGTTGTGACTTGAACAGAGGCATTGTAAAAAAAAAAAAGAATTTAGAGATGAGGGGCTGTCCAGAGACAGATACGCTTTTCCTTCTTTCTTCTTATCTTATCTTATATAATACAGACGTTAATTCAAAAAAAAAAAAAAAAGAAGATGATTACGTCCTACGCGTCATGCATTTAGTCATGCATGTTAACCAATGACTTAAATTCTGCCAAGTCACTGGTTTTCCTGGCTGACTCAGGCAACACATTCCATGCTCTAATTTGTACAAATTTGTCCTAGCATATCAAACTAACATTATGCTCTTATTTTTGTGTCTTTCTGAGTATTTTATTAAATTTTGTTTTTGTATTTGAAGATTATGGTTCAGTGTTTTGTGTTTAATTGCTACTTTACTTTAGAAAAATGTGGTCCTAATCCCACCTCTTCTGTTTTCTAGTTACATTCATAATATCGAGTCATTGTTGTCTGCTCTTGGTTTCATATGAAAATAGTTACACTTTAAATTTCAGGGCTAGTTCCCAAGTGAAGACAAGACAAAGATGGAGGAACTTGTCATCATAAATGCCACACAGGAGATCATACACAATGATGATGTGTCCGAGACTGTCCTTTTTTATTTTAAATTCTGGTTTGGTCTTGTGGCCACCAACTGTCTGACTGCCCTTAGCTTTCTAACCAACATAGTTAACATGGTACTCTTCGTGAAACAAGGTCTCAAAGAGAGGGTCAACTTCACCTTATTTTGCCTGTCCATCTGTGACCTGATGGGGGCAGTATTCGTCACCTCCATGACCAGGGCGCTGTCTGGCGAAGTTTGGATTGAGGGAATCGTCGTTGACTGGTCATCCTACTTGTACGTTGTGGCCTGGGGCAGGAATATGTTCGTTGACCTCTCAACAGTACTGACCGTCTTTATCTCCATCGAGAGATGTACATGTGTGGTCACCCCCTTTACCTTCAATACTTCTTTCATCGCCAGAAAGTCCAAGTTAATCGTTTTCACAATAGTCAGCTTGGTTGTTGTGCTGTACCTTCCAAATTTGGCGACAATACGATTCGAGTCTATCCATAACGAAACAAATAATGTTTCAATTTTCTTTTTAGAATACACCGAAATCTATGTTTCGTTTCAGAAGTTTAACGATTTCCTTTTTGGTTTTTTGGTTGCCTTTGGATGCGAAATCTGCATCTTCGTTTGTGCAGTGCTGATGTACAAGGGGCTCAAAAAGTCATCCGAAGTTCGGAGAAGCACCATGAGCGCGAAGGAGCTTGCTGAAAGAGGTGCATACTCTCCAAGGCTGTCCAACAAGGAGCGGAGGGTGGTCAAGATGATACTCGTATTGGCTACGTTCTACATGGTGACCACCATGCCACAGCTGTTCTTAAGCTGGCTAAGACTTGTGCTCACTGACTTGCAGGACAATCTGACCCTGAGTCTTTTCATGTGCTACACTGTGGCCTACTCGTCTGCCCTCTATGGTGCTTTTAGTGTTTTCATTTATTATAACTTTAGCTCCAGCTACAGAGTAGCGCTGAGCCGTGTTTTCGGAATATATATTAGAAGAAAGGAACTGACTAAAATATAATTGCCAACATATTATCTCTAATTTAAAATAGCATTAAAGACGAATACAATACCTCAATATGTATTATTTATTTATGAACAAGCAAAATATTAAAAATTCCTTTTTAAAAAAAAAAGATTATCTAAGGGGAAGAACTCCACACTTATAATTTTATATGTCTGTAACGGCTTACGCTATTTTCCTTTTAACGATTACCAATAATCAACTGACTAATTGGTTTATTTGTTAATTGATTCACGTATTTTTACATACAATAAATAATGGTTTAAGGTTACTACTTGATCTGAGAATGGGTGTTTGAGAAATAAAGTGTACGTTTTTTGAAGTCAACAAAACCCCAACATATTTAGCCATATCTTTGAATACTTTAGGATTAATTCTCCTTTAGGTATAAAACATAATGATAACCAGTAATTAATTGATTACTTGGTTTTATTTTTTATTCATGTATTATCAACAATAGTCTACATCAGTGGTTCCCAAATTTTTTTGTCTCGTAGACCCCCTTAACATGTTTTCTGATCTACGGTAGACTCCCTGATTAACTTATATTGCATTTTTTTTGCAAATTTACCTATTACATTTAAAAAAAACTTATTTCTAACTGAAGTGAGTCGAAGTATGAACAAGTAATTTTAAGGTACATTTAAAGTAAGCTCTATCTTTTCATTGATAAAATTAAAATTTAAACTAGAAGTGTTTTTTTTTTTGCGGGCTCATCATCCTTTTCTACGGATATTATGTTTCATATATGAACTTGTTGTTCTATGAAGTATAGTTGGGGTTCTATGTTGCATTAATAAGCATAGATCGTGCATCATCATGCTACAAACATGACATGAGTTAAAATGTGTTCACAAATAATAATATTTTAAATTTAGAAACAGAGCCAAACCAAATCTTTGTTATTTTTAACGTAATGTTATCATAAAGCGTAGGGACTATTTGCAGACGCGTAGGGACTATTTGCAGACGCGTAGGAATTTATTTATTTGCAACTCCTTGTTTTGAAGCAGTAAACATATAGAAAAAAATTCCTTTTTTTATACCAAAATTAACTAAATAATTTGTCCTATTTGATTATTTTATTGGTTACCGAGTACGCATACTTTTAGAATAAAAATAAAGCCTTCAGTGCGAGAGTACTGTGCGGCACAAACTGAATCGCAAGACAGCCGAACGCGAACACAAACAGAAAGTCAAAAGTGTCTTAGGAAACTCAGAAAAGGCAAAGATTCATTGATTTGGGTAAGTAGCTTTTAATTTGATGCAAAAGTGCTTTCATTCATTTTTCTTAGATAATAATAAAATATAATATAGGATGCAGATAATTTATAATATTGGATCAGTAATCACATTTAAAAAAACCAACAAACTGGTTGTGATAATCATAATATTTTAATAGTAGTAGTAGTAGAAGTAATAGGAGCTTGTTGATGTGCAGGCTGTTAGGCCTTTTAGGTGTTTGGATGCATTAAATTTTCCTATTTCATTATCATTCGTCATAGCAGTATACATTTTGGATTGCTGTCTATGAGATTTTTGAAAATGTTTATAATTGAGGGTGCTCGTTTTACATTGGTAGGCAAACTGTTCCAGTTTGTAGAAACTCGGTTACCGAACGTAGTTGAACATAGTTAATAACTTAGTTAAATAAGGTAAAGATTTTATTAAGAACTTTGTATTGGATCAGTATTCAACAAATTAAACATTGATTTTTCTCTTTCTCTTTCTTTTAGATTGTGCAGCCACTTTTTATTCAGCCATGGACAATCATAATGTAAGCCATGAAAACCAAGATGCTGCTAGTTTTCAACCCTAACGCCTTGGTTTTTTGCACTAGATCAACAAAATTATGGAAGATGGCTCTCCGTGCACATTCATGACATGAAGAAACTGCAGGGTGGTAGTTCAATGTGCTACGAAGACTTGATGCAAGGTCGATTCGTTCTGCAAAAGACATCTCGCCCCTTCTCAAAAATGGCACTAGACCAAGCACATGAGCAAAACAATGCCATCATCAAAGGTGAGGGAGGAGCAGTGGGACTCACTGAAAACCCCTCAGCATTGAGACGCTGGATGATTGGAGGGCCAGAGGTCTCCAAAGTTCTTCAAGACCTAGAGTTATCTTTTGAAATAAAACGCAGCAAAGAATCAGACCAGCATCATGAACAAGACAAAGGATTCCAAGAAAACTTCAAGGCTGCCGTGTGTAGATTAATGGATGTGATACAGGAAACTGGCAACCCATTTCTAGAAAAAAGCGCAGAGTTAGTCACTCTTCATGATAACAACCTCTCCAAACTTCATCAGCAGTGCCAACAGTCACTGACATGACCATCCTTGATGGAGCGGCTGTTGTCAATATGTTGAGGCCAGGATCTGCAAAAACATTTGCTGACTACGCAAACCAGGTGTTTATCCCCTATGTGATGCAGACCCTGCAAAATGTCTCCCATCGTCTAGATGTAGTTTGGGACTGTTATCGAAGTGACAGCTTAAAAGCTTTCACAAGAGAGCGACGAGGACTAGAGAAGAGAAAGCGTGTGACGCCAGAAACCGTATTACCATCGCAGTGGGGAAGTTTCTTGCGGGTGGATGCGAACAAGACCCAGTTGTTTGCATTCCTAGCACAATATCTTCTTACAGTACAATCAGAGAAACTTATTGTTACCACTCAAGGTCCAGATGTAATCTCCAATAAACCCATTGACCACACGAATCTTTCACCATGTAATCACGAGGAAGCAGACACACGGATGATGCTTCACCTGGCCCATGCAGCTGAACATTGCCGCAGGATTCTGATTCGCACTGTCGACACAGATGTTGTGGTTCTTTCTGTTGCTGCCATGACTCGCCACCCTCACCTGCAATTATGGATTGCCATGGGTGCAGGAAAAGACTTCCGATACATTGCAGCTCATGACATACGCAAAGTTTTAGGTGTTGCCAAAGCCCAATGTCTGCCTTTGTTTCACAGTTTTACAGGTTGTGACACCGTCAGCTGTTTTAATGGTATCGGCAAGAAGACAGCTTGGGAGGTCTGGAGCAAATGCGACCATGTTACAGACACATTTCAAAAACTGTGTTGTGCTCCATTTGAACTAACAGCTAATAACATGTCAGTTCTGGAGCGTTTTGTGACGCTTTTGTATGACAGAGGTAGCAACTGCCATGATGTCAATAGTGCCAGGAAATACATGTTTACAAAGACTGGCCTTGTTTCAGCACTGCAAACGGGCAATTTACCAAGGAGGCCATATTTGGAGCCAGGCACATGAACGACAACCAGTGCTTCCAGATCCAAGTGACTGGGGTTGGCAGTTAATGGACAGACAATGGCAGCCTTTTTGGACTGTTTTGCCACAAGCATCTTTGACTTGTCGTGAACTGTTGAAATGTGCTTGTAAAAAAGAATGCAGATCCAAGCGTAGTAAGTGCAACAAGGCCGGATTAAAATGCACTGCTTTATGCAGCTGTGTCTGTGGAG
The DNA here is from genome assembly GCA_036873155.1 of Biomphalaria sudanica. Taxonomy (NCBI): domain Eukaryota; kingdom Metazoa; phylum Mollusca; class Gastropoda; family Planorbidae; genus Biomphalaria; species Biomphalaria sudanica. The sequence continues at coordinate 1,747,952 of JAZGLO010004016.1, forward strand.
CCGACTTTCCAGTACAACATCCAGTTCAAGCATTTAACACTAATTGAACTAATTGAACCAGATTCAAAAATGTAGGGTCAATTTATCATCATACTCAAAATTTACCTTTGTGGCCATTTTTATGTTACTAAAAATAAAAAATTTAACAAACTTGTGCATTTTCTGTATCACATTTTGTTTTGCATTATAAATTGAACATGTGTGCCAGGTGTGGTGTTTGCAGCTTAAAAATTATCAGTTTGTCACTTTACTTGAATTTCTTTAAGCGGCCATTTTTAATGTTACTATAAATAGAAACTGATTAAAATTTTGCTGTGGCCATGTATCACATTTTATTTAGCATAAAAAACTGAACATCTGTGCCAGGTTTGGTGTTTGTAGCACAAAAATGCATGATTTGTCAACATAGAACCCCAGCTAGTAGTCCTTAAACATTATATAATAATTAATTTATTAATTAGCCTTAAGTATCATTGTTAAAGTTTTCTCATAGAGCAGTTTCTCGTGCATTTCTTGATCTTTCACGTGAGGCTCAAATATTGTCTCCTTGAAACTGTTGTCATTAACAGGAGAAGGGGCGAAGGCAAGTAACAGACGGCTAAACCAGTCACTTCAAGCAGGAAGGGCTCAATAGCCTTCACTTGCTGCCCACCTAGCAGATGGACAACGGAATTGAAACCTCTGCTGCCTTGCAGCTAGACCCAAACATGGGAAAGGTTTCGTGGGTCAACCCTGAGGAAAAATAAGAAGCCGGCGTTTCTTAGACAGTTTGCAGCATATAGTGCTACACCTTGTGACATTATCCTGCTGATCATAAACTCTATATGTCGTTTGCCAAGAATTACATAAGAAGCTTTTAATGTTATAACTAATGTCATCGATGTGCCCTTGAACTGTATTGTTGCTTAAATAGTAATTTCAGAAGTAGGTTTGTGTAAAACAGTTTTTTAAACTACTTCAACGGCTGGTAAAATCTATTTTTTATCTATAGTGTTTGTATGGCTATAAGTAAAGAGATACCGTAAGAAGCGACAAACCATCATCTTCTCTTTATGATGTTGAAGATAATTTTTTTTGGGTCTATTTTGAACTTTATGTTCGAAAGTTGTTCAAATATGTATCTTTCTATCAGGATGGCATCGTCTCAAATGATCCTCCAGTGTAATTAGTTTCATATCGCCATAAAAGACAAATAAAACAACCGCTTGTTTGACAAGGATGGAATGAGTCTTAGTTTTATATAATGAACGCTGTACAATATACATTTCTTTTTGTTAAACATTAGTTACATGTAGACAAAATTAAGCTATTTAAATCAGTATTGAAATTAAATACAACAGTTTTTTGCTTCATTAGCAGGATAAATATGTAAGGTACAAATCATATATAAGTATATGAAATAATTACATTAATGGGATCTGAAAATTAAAGTCACGACCTTCTTAAATGAAATCAATGAACATAGACCCCAGTGGACATGTCATAGACCCCCAATTTATTTTGTCACTTTCGTAGACCCTTGGAAGTCTTCGTAGACCCCTGGGGGTCTATATAGACCACTTTGGGAATCACTGGTCTACATAAATGACTAATTGTGCAAAGTTTCAACTTGATCAAAGAATAGGTGTTCGAGAAATAATGTATTCAAACTTTGTACCAGACAGAGTCAGTTGATATAAGCTTTGTAAAAAGGAAAGTATTTTTTTAAAAGTTAATTTGGGGGTGGACGAGTTGGAAATAGCTTTAATTCCGAACCGCGGGGGTCTTGAGTTTAAACTACGGGGAATGTTTATTTTGACCTTCTAGGAGCTCAGATCACCTATTTGTTCCCCCAACTCTAAGGAGTACCGAGTACCTGACGTTAGTTGGTGAGCCGTTGTTCTGGTCACGTAGCATCCTTGTAAAGCGTTAATCATAGGTACAGATGATTATAACGTCATCCAAACATAAGTATCTGATATTTGTTGATTAGTTAGTTGGTTATTGATTTGACCTCATCGCATTCTCGTTAATCGCTTATCATAGAAACGACATTTCATTACATTAGATCATCAGTTTTAATTAAAATAATATTGATATAAAAGGAAAAACCTCTACCATTATTGGCCACTACCCCATAATATAAGGAAAACCGAAATGGAAAAACAAATAAAATTTGGAAAGCTAAGCTTGGAGCGGTTATGGAAGTTATCTAATAACATTATAGGCTACCTTGTTATATCGACTGAGGGGTGATCCACAACTGACATCACAGATATCATCAAGGCCCTTAAAATCCTCAAGAAGATTCTCTATGCCAGACGACGGTACAGCTGCGAACTTGACACATCACCAGACAAATTCCTCAGTGTACACCGTTAAAGGAACTTTAAAGAATTTTGTTTCTCTCTAAAGAAGCTTGACGGGGTGCCAAAGAATGATTATTAGTTCGTTTTCAACGGAATAATAATAATAATAATAATAATCTTTATTATCCATGAGAAAATTTGTTTTACAATTGTGCATTACAAATAACAATACATAATTATATCAAACCATAGCACACACAATATAAGTTCACACTCCAGTTTCTCTTTAACATTACATGTGAAATTCACAACAGTATGTTACATTTTGTTCAAAGATTTAATTGCCAAAGCCATTATGGAAAGACTAATATGAGCTGTGAAGGGAAATTACATCTCTAATTGGTGTCCTTTCATTTAAATTTTATAATAATTTTAGGTGTAGAGAAAACAAGAAATCCTTCTTGTTTGAAGAGTTTTAAAACCTTTAAAATTGATCTTCATGTTTAATTTCATAATTTAAAGAATTGGTTCTTTTTCTTTTAGTTTTCACGATCTATATCAACCCAAAAAATGTAAGAAAAAAAGGATATTCGTCTTTACTGTACTACATATACAATTACGAATTTTTATTTTTGCATCCTAAAAGTCTGCTACCTAAATATTAAATCAGTTAAGTCCCTTGGGTTATGAGACTAATGCCTTTTGATGTAAAAGCAGTGCTGTTATCGTGTGTTCTTCTTTCATGTTTCTGTTCCATCATGCTTGGACTTGATTACAATTAAAAAAAAATTAAACAAAATCAGTTCTACCTAAAAGTTAGAATATGGTAAACACTGAAATATAGAGACAGGATAGAGAATCATCTGCTTTTTTTGAATTAACGCCTGTATTATATAAGATAAGATAAGAGAGAAATATCAATAGCCAATATGTACACTATTTGACAAACTACGAATAACAAAATTTCCTTTCATTGGGTTAATTAGCGCAACCTCTTCAAGGATGAAAATAAGGAGAATGTAAAATTGCGTATATATATATTACGTCATCGTTTGTTGTGTTTGTGTACTGGCTGTCAGTGATGCAATAAGAAGACTTAAATTTTAAGGTTTAATTCTTAATATTTTTTGTTATTAAAACCACTGGGAAATAATGCTAATTAAAAAAAAAACAAGCGAAGGGTTCCGTTGAATTCTCCCAAAAAAATCGGAAATGCTCCGTTATAGACAAAGTTTGGGAAACACTGAGATAGAGGTTTTTGTTAGAGATCTCCATGGTCTAGTCCGCTGGTTACTGCGTTACTGCTAGGTGGGTTTGTCGTTTCCGGTGTTATTGGCTCGTGCCCTGGCCAGTGTAGTCTCTTGTATCGTGACATTTTATTCACCATTTTATTCACCATTTTATTCACCATTATTACACGTTTGGTCCCTAGTGCTGTAATTATATTTGTAATACGTCTGTTTATATACAAGAATTTGTTTGCACATTGCAGCTCTTCTTATTATCAAATTTCTTGTCACTTTTCATTGTAGCACAAAATATTTTGGTTAATATTGAGTAGATAACATTTTTTTTCTCTCAAAATCTCTCAATCTTCATTTTGTTTTCCTCTGAGTTTCCTTACATCGCCACCCCATTTCTGCATATCTCTTTCCCTTCTTGTTCTTCCTTACAGTATTATATTTTCAAAGAGTTAAATCAAAATGTGAACAACGAACTGCGATTAACTTGTTAGTGTGAAAACGACAAATAACCTGTAAATTACATACAAATATAATTATATCTAATGTCCATTTTAAAAGTTATGCCTGGACTAGACATCGCCCGATTTTATCCAGTTTTACATTCACAGCAAATATTTTGTGAAACTGATTTCGAAACGAAGAGTTTAAAAAGTAATAAACAAAGAAACTGAACGCTCCGTACATGCACGTCATATAATAATTTAACGGCTCCACTATAAGAATCAGGTTTCTTGTTTCTGTCTCCTTTTCTTCAGAATCGTAGGTATGATAATAATCGTAGATGACAACAGCAGCGCCCTGAGGCAGCGTGGAGACAAGGTACAGCCACGTTAGGACAAAAACCATTTTCACCATCCCCCTTTCTTTGTTCGATAAATATTGGCCATTGCAGGGCTGAACAAAGTGAGTAGATTCAGCGTTTCTCATCCTAACTGCTGAAGACCTTTTCAAGCCTCTAAGTAATAGAACTGAGCAGATGAATGCAAGTATTGGTCCTACCACAAAAACGACAGAACCCATGAAGGAATCGTTAAATTTTTGGTAACTGATATTCAGGTCAGTAAAGATCATGAAATACTTGGTGGAATTGGTATCTCCGTTGAATGTCGCACGAAAATAAACACCTGTCGCGATAGGCAAATAATAGACGATGAAAAAGACGATGGTGATGACCACAATTTTTTTCCCGTGCCAGGCAATGAATGAAGTATTAAAGAGAAACGGCCTAGTGACGCAGATGCAGCGCTCTATTGAGATTAAGATGGTCAGCCCCGACGAGAGGTCTACAAAGATTGTCCTAAACGTCCAAACAAATTTCTGTAACGAATAGCTGTCTAAGACAAAGGATCCGAGTTGGACATCTCCAGCGTACCCGACGGTCATTATGGTAAGGAAGAAGGCCCCTAGAAGGTCACTCCAGGACAAACAAAATAAAGTAAAGTTGACTCTGTTGGTAATATCTAGTCTTTTGAACACAATCATATTTACAATGTTAGACATAATGGTAAACGATGTCAGACAGTTCATGGCGACCTGTCCAAACCAAAATGTGAAATACAATACATTGTCGTCTGGAAAGATGGTTTTCCAAAACAATGTCTTGGTGGAAGAAAAGTTTAACATGGTGCAACTTTTCGTTTAAGCAAAGCTATTTTTTATTTATTATATCGTTTGATTTTTTTGTGTAAATACGCTTAAATATATGATTATATTACTATTAAATAAAGTACTGTCAATTTCAATGTGGAACGATATAAATGATCATATCATAGAACAACGATTAGTTTTAAAGACTGAAAGATGTATAGTATTTCGTTTGTGCGAATCGAAAAGGCAGAACAATCTTCTCTCAAATATCTGTTTTCATGCCCTGATTTACCAACATTTAAAATCATAGCGTATTTAGTTTGTCATCTTATCATCTCTCTATATTCACATTTCGAATGATAGCTTTTTTTAAATTGCACTTTTAAGTTGATGCTTGTTTTTTTTAAAGTCGTTTCCCCTAGATACTATACAGACAATTAACAAACGATAAATTGTGTTAAATGTGTGTTATCTAAGAGTAAACTCCCCCTTACTTTGAAGTTTCAACTACCTGTGATGTGATTGATTAGATTATTGGGACACATGAGTCATTATGGCTGAGAATTTTAGTCACATTTGGTCGATGACGCCAGTATGCAATTAGTTGAATTTTACGACCGAGTCACGTGTGCCAGTTATCCTTGAAACAAATTATCATCCTACTTAGTAGAGGTCTAGTTGATAGTAATCTTAACGAACGACCAACTCTGTCAGTGGAATGATGAGCATTTTAAAAATGTAATCATACAGATTTAAGAAACAATGAAAACTGTAGTTGTTATGAAAGTAGCGGGCATTTAATAAACATGTTCATTCAACTTGTAATATAGGTTTGTGTACTGTTATTCTACTCGTCTGCTCAGATGAAAGGTTTGTAACAATCAAATACTCTCGAAACAGCTTCTTGTTCATGAACGCCGAATAATAATAATAATAAGGCTTGTCTGCGAGTCCGAAGATCAGTGAGGAATGCAGTATTTCCCGTAGATGCGCAGCCCCAACTGTGACCTACATATTTTGCCACACTCAGGGCAAGCATAACTATTGTCTGCATGTGGTCGATTTAGATTTTCTTTTCGCCGTCTGCGCCTGTCCTCGGGCAGCGGATTTTCTTTTCGTCTCAAAAGTGTATCCCGCGGCCTTCGTAAGTGACCGCCAGCTGTCTCGTTCTCAGGCCGCATGCAACCAGGTGCTCTCTTCTATGTCAGCTAAGGCAAGTCGGTGCCTAAGCTGGTCTTTGAAGCGTTTACTTGGGGCACCTCTGTTACGTCGACCACCTTTTAGCTCACTAAATAAGACTTACTTTGGCATACGTTCGTCCCCCATACAGGGATACGTGCCCTGCCCAGCGTAACTGTCGGACCATAAAAAGTCCTTCTATACTGTCCATACCGGCGTTCGCAAGGACATCGCTGTTTGTAGTGCGGTCCTGCCACCGTAGTCCATGATGGAGCGCAAGCATCTTTGGTGAAAGCGCTCAAGTAGTCTTCGTTGTTTTCAGTATAGTGTCCATGTCTCAGATCCATATAAAAATGAAATCCGTATAATAGGCCTACATATAGTAGAGTCAGAAAGACGGGAGAAGATCAACCGAAAAGATAAATTCACATTTCTTATTCTATTATTAGGATACATCTTCTTATCTTATCTTTTTTAATACAGACGTTACTTTAAAAAAAAGATGATTACGTCCTACGCGTCATGCATGTAGTCATGCATATTAACCAATGACTTAAATTCTGCCAAGTCACTGGTTTTCCTGGCTGGCTCAGGCAACACATTCCATGCTCTAATAGCACTAGGGAAGAAGGAGCGATTGTACAAATTTGTCCTAGCATATGGGATGAGAAATGTTTCTGTATGTTTGTGTCTTTCTGAGTATTTTATTAGATTTTGTTTTCGTATTTGAAGATTATGGTTCAGTGTTTTATGTATAATTGCTACTTTACTTTTGAGTCTTCCATTCTGAAGGCTTTCTAAATTTAGTGATTTTACTAAATGTGTTATTCTAGTCAAAATGTGAATATTCGTTTGTTAAGAATCTCACTGCTCAATTTCGTGTCTGTTCCAGTTTCATTTTTTCATGCATCATTAATCAACATACTGTGGCATTTTTACTCTCGAGATCGTTTCTCTGTGCGACTTGTGTGACCAAAGAGGCGAATCCTTGATACACAGCTGCGGTCACAGGTTAGGCATCTGTAATCACCAAGCGCTGTTACACGTTCTTTCTGCTACTCTTGTGTATGGCATCTGCAATCCGTGACCCTTCCTTTACGCTCGCTCTTCATGTGGATGTATCCAGAGCCACTTTTTCCCCAACTGTTAGGGTCGACTTTGAAGAGCTGCTTGTCGCGTTTGCATACATCCGTGTACCGTAAAAGTGGACGACCAGCGGCTCTCCTGCCCTCTGTTAGATCACCATATAGAATGTCGACCTTCTGGCATTCTGTGAACGTGACCAAGCCTGCTAAAGCGTCTGCTGCTGATAACAGAGCGGATGTCCTGGGACCCTGCTCTTTGTAGCCCTTCCTCTTTAGTTATTTTATCTTCACACCTTATTTTAAAGATTCGCCTAAGGCGTTGATGCTCAAAATACGGCCCGCGGGTCAGATCCGGCCCGCGACGTCGTTCCATCCGGCCCGCCGAAATGTCGGCATAAAGTGAAGAAAATCCCCCCCTTTTTTTTCCACCTCAATTTTTTTATATATTTTTACCTACGTTAGGGCCCTCGCTTTTTCGCTGATGAATTTGCACCAAGACCTTTAACATTGTGCGTTTATGAAAAGGGACTCTGAATGTAGAATCTATAGGATAAAATGGCGGATCTTTACGTTCTTGTGGAACATGATAATAAGCCAACGTATTGAATTTCTACATAAAGTGTGGGCTGTTTTTAAAAAAAGAACAACATAGAAATGGCATTATGAAACAAAAATGACGGCATTCTTGGTTTCATCCTCAAATAAACGATTGTTAAACTTTGCCTAGAGGTTTGAGGATCGAAGGGAATATTTAAAAAGATAAAAGATAATCTTCAAATGTCCCATTATTTAATGTAAGTACTAAATCAACGGGTTTCTAATCAAATGGTTTTAAGTCAATTTCAGCGCAGTCCTATCTGCGACCTACATATTTTGCCACAACCAGCGTAGACATAACCGTTGTCCGCCGCTGGTCGATGTAGATTTTCTTTTCGCCACGTACGTCTGTCCTTGACAGCGGATTTTCTTTTGGTCTCAAATGTGTATCCCGCGGCCTTTGTAAAAGATCGACAGATGTCTCATTCTAAAGCCGCATGCAACCAGGGGCTCTCTTCAATGTCAGCTAAAGTTGGCGTCACTAAAATGTTTCTTGGCACTTTTCAGCTCACCAAAAAAAGCATACGGGATGAGTGCCCTGCCCAGCGTAACTGTCGAATTATTAGTACTTTCTCTATACTGTCCATACCTATTAGCGGCTTTCTCTCAATCGGGCTATTAAAAAGGGTATTTAGTATTTAAAAAATACACTGTAAGTCACTGTGGAGACCCGAGAGACGAGAGGGCCATGTGTCAATGTCTGGATGAGAGAAAGATGTTTGTTGATTGGATATGTCTGGGGGACTGTGAGACGCGAGGCAATATAAGTGTCTGCGTGGTGTGTTCGTACAGATACATGTGAGTACTGTGGAGAGTACAGTGGAGAGTACTGTGGAGAAAAAGGTTTTTAAGGCCTAATTTTGTAATGTGAGTTTGTCAGAATTTGGAATGGGAAGTTAGAATTTGGAGTCGTAGAGAGAGATAGTTGGAGTTGCATTGTAAAGTTTTGTATACTAAATATATATTGAAACTGTTATAACGTAATACTGTCCTTGCATAGAAATAATCAACAGTTTAAAAGAACTCGCATTATGACAGTCATAAATATTCATCGCTTTCAATTTGTGTTTTAAGGATGTCTGAAAAAAAGAAAGATTTTCAATTTCTTTTCCGAGCTCTACTTTTACATTTTTTCTCTACCTTTATTTTAGTTTTTGGGAAGAAATTTTGGTTCTATTAAAGGAGTACCCACTCTTACAACCCTAACGCCGAGTAAACCCTAACCCTAACCCTAACCCTATGCATAAACGCGCGTATATATATACATATGACAACCAGGGGGTCAGGGGGAGATACGTAAGCTCCTCCAGTAGGGTTCGGGGCGAATCCCCGACGACGAAAGCGTTTTCTTGCATTCTTTGCTGCAGAAACGCATTCTCCTGACGTCTACAGCTCATTATTCATCCTATTAAAAAAGGACATTCTGAATAATGTTTTTCTTGAAAAATATTCTTATATGAATTCATAGGCCTTTACTACATCGCAAATACAACCGAACAGACCAAATAGATTCTACTCAAATTTTTTTTTGCATTTTGAAGGATTTAAGCATAAACTGTTAGTTATTGTCCCAAATTTATGTATACAATAGAAAATATCAGATTGAGTAAACGTCGGAAAAGAGCGACTAGGAAAAAAAACAACCAATTCGGTTCAGAACTCCTCTCAATTATTACTCTTATACTTGAAAATTTTGTATGAATTCTAAATTTTCCCAAACAAAATCTTTCTTTTAAAAATTATGATAAATTCATGTGCAACTCTTTCGCCATATTTGGCTTTTATGTTTGTAAATGTTATGTTTTCGTCTGGAAATGGGATGCGGTGGAAGAGTGAAAACGATTAATCCTCGCTCCTTTTTATAATTATTGCTAATGATTGCATTCGGCATTTAAGAATAGGGGGTAGGGCGACTCGATATAAGAATTTAATTTATAGCAAATATAAATTATATTAATGAAGTTCTTTTAAAATTTGTAATTTCTTAACAAACAAAAAAAGTATTGGTTTGTCCGATGGGCGGAAGGCGATTGCATGTATCGCCCCTCCTACCTGGTACAACCCTTTTTTTCATTTTATATTTACTAATGATAAAATTTGAGATTAGAGTGTGTATATGACATAATATACTAATGGGCTCAAATATCAATATGTAGCTTATATTATATAGATATTTAACTAATTTTGTTCACAAACTATGATTTCTAGATAAAAATAGAACCGCACCCACACTCAGAGGGCTACAGTGGGGAGGGCAGTAGAAGCAATCCCTCCCAACCCCCGCCTCACCGACTCGGCCAAGATACCAGAAGTGTAGCGACGTAATATAAAATGATATAGTAATTCAACTAATTTCGTCCAGCCCCCCCCCTTCCGACTTCTGCCCCCCTCCTGGATCCGCCAATGTCTCCAGCTAATGCAGTCTAGGGCTTTGTCTTCCCAATGGTCAGTATCAATGTTCACTGATTTTAAATCCCGTTTTATCACATCCACGTAACGGACGTGGCGGCGACAAGTTTTTCTTGAGCGAAATGCGAGTTGCCCGTACAGAATGATTTTTGGGATGCGATTGTCCTCCAACCGGCGAACATGTCCGAGCCAGCGTAGGCGGCGTTGGCTGAGGAGTGTAAATATATATTTATATGACTGTGCTGAGAAAGGTGTTGTTTTGTGTAATTGTGATGTCGTGTAAATAAACATATACGTGCCTCGTTGAGTTGCCTCAGTTAAGTTATTACAATATATATCTTTACACTTTATATATATAGGCTCTCTGCAAACTGCAGATCCGCACTTTCATAGGACCCGCGCTAATTCAAGGTGTATAAATTATTAAATTAAACCATTTTATAACTTAAAACAGATTTCCCGCGCCCTCCTGTCGATTTACCAGGAACTCCTGGAAATCACCCGAAATCGAAAAATATACGAAGAAGTTCTTAAAATATACGGAAACATATACAAAAAAATTGTCATTTTGGGGTGTCATTCAATATGGAAAACGCCAATCTTACGTGCGGCATCAGCCGTAATTGTGTATTCTGGTGAAAGAAGCTTCAGGTCAACATATATATATATACACACACACACAAATTGTTCGCTTAAGACAGTGATGCTCAACCTAATTCGACCTGCGGGCCATCTTAACTTTCGAAACGCGTGTCGCTGGCCACATCAACAAAAAGGTACGAAAAATGAAATCAAGATTCACCTGAAACTATTTGAAACTATTGGATATAGTACTTACATTAATCATTTTTTACGCGTCTTAAAATAGTTTCATTTCTCTACTTAAAATGTGAGTAAAATTTTAGTTACCTTTACCAACTTCTTATTTTCTTGTCTCTTTTTGGAAAATATTCTCATCAGTCCTCCAATCTCTAGGCGTAGACGCGGCTCAAACCAAGAAGGCCTTCATATTTGTTTTATAATGCTGCTGTGCATGTTGTTTTTTTTGTTTGAAACATCCAGACTTTCTTTACAAAACAAACTATGTTGGATTATTATCAAGTTCCACAAAAAAGATCCATTTACTTTTCCTGGTAGATTCTACATTCAGAGTTAGATTTCATAAACTCATAATTGCCCACTCGTTAAAGGTCATGTATCAATCCATCAAAGAAAAAGTGAGGGCCCTAACGAAGGTAAAGATACATTACAACTATTTTAAGGGGGGAGGATTCTCTAATTTTTGTGCCGACGTTTTGGCGGGCCGGATGGAACAACATCACGGGCCGGTTTCGGCCCGCGGGCCGTACTTTGGGCATCACTGGCTTAAGAGTATAGGATATTGTATAATAATGTGTTCATAATGTTGAAAGTGTCTTAAAATATGAAACATCTTATGCTGAGGATGTTTAATTACAGTTCTATTTCAAAAATTCATTTTTGACTTGTTTTGACTTTCAAATATTTTTACGTACCAATATAAGTTACTAAGTTGCTTTATTAACCCCCTGAGATTGCTAAGAACTATTTTGCTTTTAATCTATGAAACTATTCTCTAGGTCTCTGATATACGCTCAAAACGGAAGTATAATTGAAACCCTGCCGCATTTGAAAATATCTACATACAGCCGAACGACAGTGTAATACAACCATCAAACACCGTATAGTTGGTTCAAATAAACACTATGTAATTTTAGGATAATAAATATAATTATTTAGTTCAAATCTGCATAAAACTACAATATAACTATATTTCTAAACGAGACATGTAGTAAAGTCAATACGAGGCGTTTCCTGGAACGTAATCTGATATACTGGCAATGGAAGGACTAGGGATTATTATCCAATCTTCGTTACTATAGATAATCAAGCAAAATTTAAAAAAAAAATCATAAAAAAAAAATCAAGGCTTATCTTAGTAAAAGAACTACGAACTTACAACTATACACCTCTAAATAATGCAAAAGGTATTTCCCTTATTCGATATCAAACAAAATAATCACTTACCAATAATTAATTGATTAGTTTGTTAATTTTTTTAAATTCATTCAAGTTTTTATTTAGGTACAACAAATAATTATGTAACGTTTCCACTTGATCCGAGACTGGTTGTGGGGGAAATAAAGTGTACAATCTTTTGGCCAGACAGACGCACAAGCAGACAGAGTGAGTTGAAATGAGGTTTGCAAGTAAAAAAGATACATTATTACTTCAGAAATGTAAACTATGTCGTCCTAGCAGTCCTAGCACATAACTCTAACAGGACGGATGTCTCGATCACAGGACCATCAAGACATGTCGAAGCGCACAACACTCGATTAGTTACTCGATTAGGCAGCCATCTACAATAGCTTACAAACAAGTTGAAATAATTTTTTTTTTTAAGTTTCAATGTAACTTCTGTTACAGCATTTTTTTTATAAATTATTTCTTTACATCATTGAAAATCCAGCCCTCTATTTGCCAATAATATTTAATTCAGCGATGAAAACTAGAAATTAAAACTAATTTTTGACTTAATTTATATACATTTCATAAAAAAAAACCACAAAGTTTCCTAAACGTTTTCTTGGTTTGTTATTTCTTTAAAATCATTAGTAAAGATTTTCACGAACAATGTCAAGGACGCTTTTTTAACTCTTTCTTTCCGTAACTCTTTTTCTCGCCCCGATAGTATTATTCGTATTGCTCATTTGTATTTCACTATCCTGTTATGATTTAACTTCAATAACTTTCCTATTTGTTATCAGAAAATGTTCTATTTTGGTATTAAACTTTAGGAGAATGACATGCTCTTTTCACACAACACAAATGAAAGTTTATAAATCCGAAAACCAATTTAGTTTAATAGGGGTCAAATCAACGCTGGCACCGTCAGTTCGGAGAGAGAAAGAGTTAAAAGACCACAGAGAGTGTTTTTATGGATTCTTAATCCACTCTTCAAGCAATGACTTAATAATAATAATAATAATAATCTTTATTGTCCGTAAGGAAATTTGTCTTACAATTTGTGCATTACACCAAACAAAACATTATAACTATAAAAAAAAAAAAATGTAAATTCACACCAGACTCACTCATAATTTACATGTGAAAAGTTTATAGCAGATTGTTTCTATTTAATGATTTGATTGCCAGGGGAACAAAAGAATGTTTGTGTCTGTTTGCAATCGGTGTCTTGTATCTCTTTTGTGATGGTAAAATTAAAAATCCCGACCCAAAGGGTGATTTTTTATTTCTAGAATACCAGTTAAACCAGTTTTTTTCTAAACATTTAGACACAATGGAAGTAAGTGAAACAAGTCTAAAGTCATTCATTTCCTTTGGTTTGGAAACCTTTGTCACAGGTACAACTATGGACGACGGATGCAACACCTCATCTATTTCAGGAAAGTTGACAACACTTATCATGAAAATCCACCGTATAAGATCAAAATCTAATATAACACTCACTTTAGATTAGAGCACTGGGCACATAGGCATCATGGGATATGATAAGGCTTATAGACTGTCATCCATGCAACAATCAGGCAGACCTGTAAACTACATCTCTCTCAAGTCAATGTTAGTCATCAATCACAAGAAGAATGGCTCGACCAATGGGCATCGGGAAGCACAAGGACAGCTATGTACGAAAAAATGACCATGCCAAACAAACTGGAGAGTATCGATTACCAACTCAGCAAACAACAATCTACAATATTCCAAGTAAAATACAGAACACACATTTTTTTCTGAGATTTTCAACCCCAACCCGCGCACATAGGCAATAGATGTAACATGTTTTATGAGATTGTCAACACTGGCCTCGTTAATTGGCCCTAGATGTAACACGTTTTATGAGATTGTCAACACTAGCTTCGGTAGTCGGCAATATATGTAGCATGTTTTGTGAGATTGTCAATACTGGCCTGACATCATTTAGCTCTATTGCCATTACAGAAAACGATTATTCCCAATAGGGCTCTTTTATAATAGCTGACGAATTCTTATTTATCACGACACACACACACGTTTTCAAAGTATACTTGTCACTAGAATTAGGCAGAGAATGGTTGAGTTGAGGGGGGGGGGGGGAATCCACTCCACTCTCCTTCTTTGTTGAGTTATTTTTTTTTTGTATAGAACTTCTGGTACATTTTCATTCTTCTACTCAAGAGAAAACTCGATGTCATAAGTTGACAAAAAAAAATACGTTTCTATTTTCTTGTATGAAATAAAGGTACAATGATCTTGAAACACTTTCAATGCCCCTTTCATCTTGGTCGATGGAAATAAGTCAAAGTCATGACTACTAGAAGCTTAGAATTATCTACTTAAAAGATAAAGTTGCACTTCTCAAGTGAATTCAAGGCATTCGTTGTTTTTTGTTGTAGTTTAAAGGAAGGAAATGTAAATGAGGGGGTGGAGGAGGGGGGGTACCTGATTACTTTGAACAAATCTCTTGACCCAAAATTGACATCTTTATTCCATCTGTTAAAATCGAGTTGACCTGACCTAGTCTATAAATCAATGAGCGCACCTGACAAAGATAAAAAAGGTGATTTAAACGATAAGTATTTTGGTCTTAGTTCAAATATATAGACATTGATCTCGTTGTTATTCCTCTGTATTGTTTTCTCGTCTAGTAATTCATGTCAGACATTTTTGTCTTGAAGATAGACTTTGTTGTTCAAAGAGAATCGAAATAAAAAAAAAAAAAGACATTGTTATGCATTATGTTAGCATCAAATACTATTAATAACAAAATTGGACTTCGAACTGCAATATAGAGATATCCAATTATAAAACATGTTTAGTACATGCATGCACAATGACTAGAGCTATGTTGAACACTACTGATGTTAACATAGACTGGGAAATCTTAATTCCGTACGAGTTTGCGTATAATTTTTCCTTCTGGTTTGGCGTGGTGGCACTTAACTGTCTAAATGGACTAGGTGTTGTGTCAAATGTTATAAACATTACAGTGTTTGTGAAACAAGGTCTGAGAGAGCGGGGAAACTTTACATTGTTTTGGCTGTCCATCGCTGATCTGATGGGAACCGTGTCCCAAGCTGCAATGTCAAAAGGGTCTCTATGGGATGTTGAGCTGGGTCCAGTTGTTATGAGTGGTCGATCCTTTTATTTATTAGTTTGGTATATAAGAGCTATGTGGAGTGATATCTCGTCTGGTCTTACCATGTTTATCTCAATAGAGCGTTGCATTTGTGTCATCAGGCCTCTGCATTTCAACTCGTCTTTCATAGTCAGACACGGCAAAATTATTGTTTTAGTTATAGTAGTGGCGTATATAGTGTATTATTTCCCCTTTATTACTTCCGCTCGACTGGAAGCTGAGTTGAATGTAGAAACGAACACTTCGATATACTACGCGGTTTACGCATCCTACAAAAATGATTACGACAACTTCAATGACTTTTTTGGCGGTATTCTGTTGTGTATTTTAGTACCATGCTTTGTTTTAGTATGTTCAATTCTGATGTACAGAGGCTTGCAGAAGTCTTCAAGTTTCAGACGGACTCTCACGGCTTCTCTAGGAAGTGACCAAGCTCAAACGGAAAGCGGTTTGTCCATCAAAGAAAGACGTGTGGTCAAGATGGTCTTCGTTCTTGCCTGTCTCTATATGCTGTCTTCGTTCCCACAGATAGTGTTAATATCCATTTACCATTTTTTCGATTTGTACGCCTTAGATATCCAGGAAAGTAAAACCACAAACTTGAGTTTAATTGTTGATCCTTTGTCATTCTTCCTTCTAGGCATCTATAGTTCCTTCAGCATATTTGTCTATTATTTGTTCAGTTCTTCTTTTCGCAAACATTTTCACGAAATGGTTACATTAAAAATATTGATGAAAAAAACTAAATAAATGTTGTGGAATAATATCGTGAAGAATCATTTTAAAAAATGATTGAATAAAATAATTCACTTTAAACTATTCTGTGTCATTTATTTATATACTTCTGTGTTAAATGAACAAAATACTTTGTCTGATAGACTCTTAATAAAAATGGATACACATAATTAAATTTTACGTCACTTGGTTTTCATAGAACAAAAAAAGACAAAATTTTACATATACACCTTCAAATTTAATTTGACAAGAACATAAAACTAAAATGTTAATTAACCTTAGTTAGGCCAATAATAGATTAAGCATCCTCTGTTTGGGACCCTTCAACTCAAGGAACAATAAAAAACTGGAATAGACACAAAATAATGCAGTGAGATTGATAACTAACGAATATTCATATTTGACAAGAGTAACACCTTAAGTATAATCAATACATTTAGAAAGTCTTCAGGACAGAAGCAATTAGACATAAAACACTGAACCATAATCCTTAAATAGAAATGCATTGCTAAGTTATGTAAGTTCTGTCATACTAAATACTACATTCTCAAAAATTTTTTACTATTTTTTTCAGAGAAAAAAAAATTATTTAATATGCAAATAAGTGGAACATAATTTAAAACAATAATTAATAAATAGTTTTTATATTATCGCGCGAACTGCCGATTGTAAGCATAATAACAAGAGTACATTCTACGGATTTTTTTTTCACGAAATGTTTTTTTAATAAGGCTTTAAATCAGAGATTGACCTTAAACCAAACAATTAGATAAATAAGAAATTTATTATATAAAAATAAGCTAGGCCAGGTTCACATCTAACTTCACCTACACTTTCACGTATCCCTTAGTCTGCTGGATCGTTGGGGCACCACACAAGATTTGTCAACCTTCTTTCTCCTTTCTTCTCTTTCATTTGACTTAAATAGAATTTCATTCTGATATTCTTTCTGAAAATATTGAAACCTGCCTTTTTACCTGCCTGGGCGGACCACTATTGGGGCCGATATTGAGTTTGTGTTTCCACACAAACTGTCTTTGTAACCTTGTTTTAATGTTTTTTCTATTGTTTAAGCAAAAAAAAAAATATTTTCAATTTTTTTTCTGAGCATAGTTAAAAATCTAGCCCTCTATTTGTAAGTAACACATTTAATTCAGCGATAATCCCTGGAGTAGAGTCTGAGAAGAATATTTTTAAACTAGAAATTAAAACTATTTTCTGACTTAATTTATATACATTTCAAAGAAACCAAAGTTTTCTAAAAGTGCTATTGCTTTTCACAGTGTCAATGACGCCATATTAAACGGACACAGATGCCAACAATATAATAAAAAAATGTATACTACAAACAAGACAGAACTTAGTATATCTTCTAAAGTTCATAGCTATCAAATGTCTCTGTTTTCTGTACACCGGATACACCAAATAGCTAGCTATTAGCAGTTATCAGAATAAATGAAAATCGTCAATAAAAATACAGGACTATACGTCTTTCTGCATAACTTTCAATTTATTAGTATTTTACAATGTCCTGTAAGCTGGTCAACATTAGCCAAATCAGTTGGCTTCTGTTTTTACATATTTTGTGAGTTAGTCAACACAAGCCTCGCAAGTTGGCAAAGGATGAAATAGTTTTATATAATTTGTCTCAAAAGTTAGCCACTTATTTTCCATGTTTAGTGAGATTGTCAAATCTGGCCAGGCAATTCTTTTTTTTTTGTTAATATACTCATAAATACAAGAAGAAATAGATAAACGACAAGGCCGATATACAAAACACACACAGGCTTTATTCAACCATATTAGATATAACAGCAAAACACACTTCTGAATCCGCTAAGGGAACTTACTCTCACACAATATTACATCATATACATAGACATCAATAAATATAGACTGGAAAAAGGAAGTAACTTCATGTAACTTGAAAACATGTATATCTATTGTATTCGGATTTCCGAATTCTGAAAAATTGTATGATCTTCTGTCTTAGAGATTAAACAAAACTACACTGCCTCCTTATTTACAATATATATAGGTGTGTTTCTGAAATAGATATGAATACTTAACTTTTATACTGCTCATAAATGCTGTATAATAAAGTACACAAAATTGCCAGTCACAAATTTTCGCTTCATAAAACTCTTTAATCGGCCAGTCTATATTTATTTATGTCTATGATCATATATCAACATCCTTCTTTCTCTACAAAAATAACATTATACACCTGATCACATATTCTATAAAATTATACAATATCTTTCCCTTTCTCAAGCAATAATATTACACATATAAGGCAATAAAGTCATGATTTAAAGAAACAAAGCAAGTAAGAGCAAGTATCTTTGTGCTCTTCAGAAATAAAATGATCACATGGTTCTTGAACTTCTGCACAATGAAGGAGTAGGGCTTTCTTTGACATTTCCGTTTCTTGTCGGTTCCTGACGCTAGGAGGTAAATCTCCATCTGCCTTCGCCATATCCGGTAATTTTCGGCGATATCACCATTTACCGAATTCAATTCACTTGGTGGTTTTAACAAAATTTCTGGCATTTTTTTTTTCAATAAAACTAGACTAGTTCTATACAGCTTTCTTAAATATTAGTTACTACAGTTTTTACTTAATGTGTTATCGCTGCCATCATGTTAATATACTCATAAATACAATAAGAAATAGATAAACGACAAGGCCGATATACAAAACACACACAGGCTTTATTCAACCATATTAGATACAACAGCAAAACACACTTCTTAATTTGCTAAGGGAACTTACTCTCACACAACATTACATCATATATCAACATTTTTATTTTGTTTGTTTTGTGATTTTTTTTTTTTGGTGATGTAAACTGCAGCACCAACCCTCCCTACTGCTAAACAGGCAGCGGCCTAACCCCCTAGTGCCAGGTTGTCTGCAGCATAGAGGACATCCCGAACCGACGTCCTAAGACAGAGCTGGATGACTCATCCTTCTCAGTGCAAGTCCTACGACCACCAGAAGAAGACACAACGAGCTAGCGGCTAAGAAAATAAGTAGATAAGACAGTAGTAACATTAACATTCACTAGTTAACGCAATCTATGATGAAAATTAGCACCTTTGTATCAGATCATTATATTTTTTTTTCAAATATTCCTTCAAAGTGTATTTATTAAATCATTATCATTTACAAATTTAATCTACTTGTCTGTTCTAACGGTTATTTTCGGTGTGCCTGCTAAAATATCTTATATATGTGAGCGGGATAAACAAATTAGAGTTTCCCTAGACTTTATCTAACTAGCCAACAATAACTATTAAAATATCTCGTCACATACATATGACACTACATATTTTGTCAACACTGGCCTGGCTAGTTGGCCACGGATGATACATTTTCTGTGGGATCTCCAACACAAGTTGTCCCCATATTTTTCATATTTAATGAAGCTGTCATGAAACTTTAAAGCCTCCATGAATGTTGGTCTTGGTGTCCTCCTTCCCCGAAAAAAAACCCTCTGGAGATAAATGCACGGCTCAAACTTCCAGGCAAAAATCGAAGCCACCAGTAAAGGATTGCAGACAGCTGAAAATAGCTCTGATAGAATCCAAGCAGCACCAGCAGTGACCAGCTATTATTGTTTTTTGGATTCTTGATCCACTCTTCAATCTGTGACTTGCAACACCTAATCTATCCCAGGAGAGTTGACAACACTAATGATAATAATCCACCATTTTAGATCAAAATTTAATATAACAATCACTTTACATTGGATCCCTGGGCACATAGGCATCATGGGAAATGATAAGGCTTATAAACTGTCATCCATGCAACAATCACTAAGAAGAGAGGCTCAACCAATGGGCATTAGGAAGCACAGGAAGATCTATGTACAAAGAAATGACCATGCCAAACAAATTAGACAGTATTGATTACCTCACCTGCAAAGAGCAATCTACAATATTCCAAGTAAAAACAGGACACATACATGTTTTATGACATTGTCAATATTGGCCTCTCTAGTTGGCCACGAATGTAACATGTTTTGTGAAATTTTCAACAGTGTTTTATGAGATTGTCAACACTGTCCTCGTTAATTGGCAACGAATATAGCACGTTTTGTAAGCGTGTCAACATTGGCCTCGCAGGTTGGCCAATGTTGTTACATGTTAAACTAGACTACCTGGCTCACTGCCACATTAAGTTTCATGGATACTTTGCTCTAGACTTTACATATCTTTTTAGTCCAATTGCCATTCAAGAAGACAATTATCTCCAGTAGGGCTCTTTAATAATAGCTGACACACACACACACACTAGCAGTTTTCAAACTATACTTAATAACATTAGGCAGAGATTGATTGGGGGGGGGGGGGGAAGGCGGAAATCAACCCTACATCTTCGTTGAGTTGTATTGTCAAGAACTTCTAGTTAATTCTCATTCTAATACTCCAGAAAAAACTCGATTTCATGAGTTGAATTTTTTAAAAAAATAAAGGTAAATTGATCTCGAAACACTTTTAATACCATTACACTTTGGTCGATGTAATTAGGTCTACGTCATGGCTACTAGAAGCTTAGAATTATCTACTTAAAAGATAAAGTTGACTTCTCAAGTGATATCAAGGTATTCGTTGTTTTTTTAGTTCAAAAGAGGGAAAAGGAAATGAGGGGGAGGGGGGTACCTGATTACGCTGAACAAATCTCTTGACCTATAATTGATATCTTTATTCCATCTGTTAAATTCGAGTTGACCTCACCTAGTCCGTGAATCAATGAGCACACCTGACAAAGATTTTTGTTTTACTAAATAAGATTCAACCGACAAGTATTTTGCTCTTAGTTCATATATATCATTATATCATTTCATTTTTGTAGAGACTGTCGGTATTATTTTATCGTCTTTGAATTTATATGTCTGACATTTTGTATTGAAGATATAGTTTCGTATGTTACGTGAAATAAATACAATTTTTATCCACCACCATCGGGAATCTAGAAGTGAAAGAACTTGTTCTGCATTATGTTAGCATCAAATACTATTAATTACCAAATTAGTAAATTAATACACGAATAGAGACTTTCAACATCAGTTTAGACCCTATACACTTATAAAGCATGTTTAGTACAGGCATGCACAATGACTAGAGCTATGTTGAACACTACTGATGTTAACATAGACTGGGAAATCTTAATTCCGTACGAGTTTGCGTATAATTTTTCCTTCTGGGTTGGCGTGGTGGCACTTAACTGTCTAAATGGACTAGGTGTTGTGTCAAATGTTATAAACATTACAGTGTTTGTGAAACAAGGTCTGAGAGAGCGGGGAAACTTTACATTGTTTTGGCTGTCCATCGCTGATCTGATCGGAACCGTGTCCCAAGCTGCTATGTCAAAAAGTTTTCTATGGGATGTTGAGCTGGGTCCAGTTGTTATGAGTGGTCAATCCTTTTATTTATTAGTTTGTTATATAAGAGCTTTGTGGAGTGATATCTCGTCTGGTCTGACCATGTTTATCTCAATAGAGCGTTGCATTTGTGTCATCAGGCCTCTGCATTTTAACTCGTCTTTCATAGTCAGACACGGCAAAATCATTGTTTTAGTTATAGTAGTGGCGTATATAGTGTATTATCTCCCCTTTATTACTTCCGCTCGACTGGAAGCTGAGTTGAATGTAGAAACGAATACTTCGATATACTACGCGGTTTACGCATCCTACAAATATGATTACGACAACTTCAATGACTTTTTTGGCGGTATTCTGTTATGTATTTTAGTACCATGCTTTGTTTTTGTATGTTCAATTCTGATGTACAGAGGCTTGCAGAAGTCTTCAAGTTTCAGACGGACTCTCACGGCTTCTCTAGGAAGTGACCAAGCTCAAACGGAAAGCGGTTTGTCCATCAAAGAAAGACGTGTGGTCAAGATGGTCTTCGTTCTTGCCTGTCTCTATATGCTTTCTTCCTTTCCACAGATAGTGTTTATATCCATTTACCATTTTTTCGATATGTACGCCTTAGATATCCAGGAAAGTAAAACCACAAACTTGAGTTTAATTGTTGATCCTTTGTCACTCTTCCTTCTAGGCATCTATAGTTCCTTCAGCATATTTGTCTATTATTTGTTTAGTTCTTCTTTTCGCAAACATTTTCACGAAATGGTTACATTAAAAATACTGTTGAAAAAAAAAAACACGAAATAAATCTGTAATAATAGTGTGAACAATTATTTCAAAAATTGATTTAATAAAATAATTCTTTTGAAATTATTCTCTGTTATTTATTTATATACTTCTGTGTTGACTTTGTCTGATAGACTCTTAATAAAAATGGACTCGCGACGACTCGCGTAAGTAAATTCTACGTCACTTAGTTTTAATAATAATAATAATCTTTATTTTTAGTAATGAAATTTGTCCAATAATTTGTGCATTACACCAAACAAAACATTATAACTATAAATAAATGTGCATTCACATAACATTAGTTTTTTTGAATCTCTAAAGAATGTTCCGGATTTTGTTTTGAAAAATCTACTAACGCCAAATAACTGTTAGAAATCCCTCTTCTAATTAATAAAACAAACAATCTTCTTCTCATTTACGAAAATAGGTTGTTCCGGATTTTTTATAAAAAATATTTTAACTTTTTTTATGTAAAATCTCAATTCTCTTTTACACTACATTAAATTTTTTAGCTAAAACGTTACAAAATCTAATTATCGTTAATATTATGTTTATATAAACAAGGAAAGCAATTTCCTAACACCAAAGTATGGTATGAACATATCTTCACATGGCTACGGTACATTTAATTGTTATACGAGACCATCCCGAAAGTTTAATTAACGGTATTAGATTTATCTTGAATTCTCATTTAATCTCACTATAAATACAAACATCCGGATACTTAAAACTATTGCGATGTTTTGGAAGGAAACTTAAAGGTTAATCAAATTTTCAATAGCTTTTAATTGTTTGTTTTTTTATATTAACATGACAGACTGACAGACAAAAAGCACAAAAAAAAAAATAAATTCGGATTTAATCTTTTTTAATTGAATTTTATTAGAATTCAGTGCACCAATGTCTATCAAACCTTGTTAAATCTCTGGTGTTAATAAAGACATTTTTTTGGTACTAGCCCATTGTGACGTAATGGATTTTTTTTCCTTTGACGTCATATGGAATTAATTCTTTAAATGAAATACTAAAAGAACTCACTTGGTGCACCAATGTATATGAACCCTCGACATTTTGCTCGTATTGATGAAGACTTTTTTTAGCCTAACTAAGCAGTGTGACGTAATGGATTTTTTTTCTTTGAGTTCATATAGAATTAATTCTTCTAATGAACTGCTAAAACATTTTGGTATAGTAATGTTTATTAAACCTCCTTATCTGACTCGTATTTTAAAAAGACGTAATAGCTAGATTTAGATCTTATCTACATTTTTAAAACTAGAACTAGATTTATATTCTAATTAGGCCTATAATCATTGTGGATTCTAGATCTAGAATTTATAGGCCTAGTTTAGAATGATACAGAGTAGATCAAGATATAGAATTTCAATTTCTATACTTAAAGTGTAGATTTTGATCAATATTGCAATGTTATAATATACTAAAACTAATCTTTTATTTTTAAATTTAATGTTGCATTAAGTCTATTGAAAGATTATCTAGGCTTTTTTTTTCTTCATAAGTCTAATTTTATCTAAATGATTCCAAATTCCAAATATATATGTATAAATATATATATATATATATATATATATATATATATATATATATATATATATATATATATATATATATATATATATATATATATATATATATATATATATATATATATATATATATATATATATATATATATATATATATATATATTAGATCTAGATCTAGTATATATAGATCTTAAGAGTGCTAAATTAGTAGCTTAGTTTAGGTAGATCCACATTCTCATTCTAGTTTCATTTAAATGAAAATGCCAATAGCTCTGTTGTTTAACTGTACTGAGACACCGATGTAGGCCTACAAACAAGATATCTATTCTTTTCTTCTTTTTTTTTTTAAAATTACAAATCAATGCTGAAAGATTATCTAAAATCGCTCGTTTGACGTATTTTACATATCCGGTAGATGTCATGCCGTAATGTGTAATATATCTCTTTATCAATAACTAGCTCTTAGTTTGTAACCAGTTTGTTATTAAGTTAACATCAATGCCTGGTCGTGCGGTTTGCTTTCTGGACTGATTATCTCGATGGTCCCGGGTTCATACCCTGCTCGCTGCCATATCCCTTCGTCCCGAGGGAGGTTTGGACAAGGAAGTTAATTATCTTTAACTTTGAAGGATCATCCGAAACATGTAAAACAGACAAAAAATTTACAAAGGCAAATGAATCTTTGAATCATTATTACAATCAAAATAAAATTACGTCTTGAATATACCTTGCGAATAGGCGGATCCGACAGGGATCCGACGGGGGCCGCCTTTGAGTTTGTGTGATAACACAAAGTCTCTTTGCAGTGGCGTAGCTAAGGTAGGGAGAGGAGAGAGGAGAATTTGAAGAACCTGGCAGCTCTTTATTCGGCTGAGATAGATTCAGCGACTGTCACCGTTTTTTTAGGGGGGAACTGTACATGAATTGTTCAACTTTTTCCCAATTCACCCCAGAGATGGGCCAAACTGAAAGAAGCAGGAGTCGGGAGTTTAAAAAAGGAGAGTAATACATGGTGGTCCGCAAAGAAGAAGCTACGTCGGCGGTTTCCTTGCATCTCGACAAAAAAAGGCCTACAAAAAAGTCAAACCCCCGGGCCCCCAAATCTCTAGCTATGCCCCCGTCTCTTTGTAATCATGCTTATTTTTTCTAGAATCTTTTTAGCTTTTACATTGTTTACATTGCCTTATGACCTCAACAAGTCCCCACAACACAAACACATTCACCCGCTTTTTTAAAAAAGATAACAACTATCATTATTGTATTTGTAGAATCCTCCTATTGATCGAGCCCTCGGCGCACACTTTTCAGCTTTTGGATGCTAGATCTAGTACCTTTGGTCAGTTTTAACTTTATTTGCATCCTTTTATCATAAAGCAAGCATTTTCCGATAAACCTAAAGAAATTAGCCCTAACCGTTTCCGCACATTAAAATTGTTGCACTGTGTCCTCTAACAAAACCAAATATCTATTTCACTTTATTAATTGTAATGTTTTATTCTCTTGACAACTATTAAATGAAGAAAAACGACAGTGCTACAGAGTATAGTGGAGGCTTTTAGGGGTAAAGCGCTCGGATTCTGAACTGGGGGTCCCCGGGTTCGAATCCAGTTGAAGACTTGAATTTTTAATTTCGGGATCTTTAGGGCCCGCTGAGTCCACCCAGCTCTAATGGGTACCTGAAATTAGTTAGGGAAAAAGAAAAGGCTGTTGGTCGTTGTGCTAGCCACATGAAACCCTCGTTAACCGTGGGCCACAGAAACAGAAGACCTTTAATTTTCCCCACCAAATCGCGAGGTCTGTAGGGGAACTTTACTTTTAACTTTGTCTTGAGTATAGTACGATATCTAAACAAATACACGAGCAAATTTGCTATTATACCTTGCTCTATCTCTCGGGGAAAAAAAAAGAAATTTAGACTTAAGATTTGATCTTTTTGATGCTATTAGGCTAAGTTTTGGCTTTTAGTTCAACTCTGCCTAAAAGGAATCGGGAAAAGGTAAGGCAAATTCTTTGATATTATCAAAAAACACAGGAAGTTGATAGGAACATAGAAACTAATTATTGTAATAACAAGTGACTCCCGGGGGTTATTTTTAAAAACATAACATAAATTGTTTATTTATATGAAAAATCATAATAAATAACAATAAGATTCAGTTCAAACTGTTAACAAAAATTACAAAAATGTAAACTTCAATACCTGATCAAGGTGTGCTTGATCAAGGTGTGCTCACTTTATGAGACTCGTCCTTAGTTACGTAGCAATTCAATGATCCTATAGAAGTATACAGCTATACATGTATCAAAGTCATTCACTGCTTCTCTTACTAATTATTTAAGTCTTGGGTCATACAAATAGTCTCTATCTTCTTTACTTCACAGTCATAGTTAACCTACAGGGTTTCAAGCTCACGCCACACAAGACACTGGGCTTAAAGATTGTAAAAAAGAACAGTGCACAAACTATATATATCTAATTCTAATTAATCAACTATAAATTCTAAAATACCATGGACACATTTTTACAACAACAAAAACATTTTAAAAAATACTTTTAAAAAAAAAGCATATATTAAGTGTAGTTGTACCAATTAGTTTTGATCAGTCATGTCATTAAATGTGTAATAGATCTAGACTAACAACAAATAAGTCTGTGCGATAAGAAATATTTTTATCATTGTTTATTGTTTAGCGCTATTTCATAATTTTAGCTTTCGCTACGATCCGTTTGATCGCCTAAGAGCTGAGCCGAAGGCTCTTCGAGCTCTAAGTTTGAAAAAAAACCTGTTTGAGCGAAGGGACCCAAGTCAATGCCTATATAAAGCATTGCTATTTTTGACATAACTGGCCTCTAGACACATGGGCTAGACATGGCCAAAGGACCGAGTTTACCGTGAGCCTCCGCCTTCTTCCTATGTTATACCAAGCTAACCATGGGGGAACTCGCCATTAATGTAACTGGCCTCTAGACACATGGGCTAGACATGGCCAAAGGACTGAGTTTACCGGGAGCCTCCGCCATCTTCCTATGTTATACCAAGCTATGGGGGAACTCGCCATTAATGTAACTGGTCTCTGGACACATGGGCTAGACATGGCCAAAGGACCGAGTTTACCGGGAGCCTCCGCCATCTTCCTATGTTATACCAAGCTAACCATGGGGAACTCGCCATTAATGTAACTGGCCTCTGGACACATGGGCTAGACATGGCCAAAGGACCGAGTTGACCGGGAGCCTCGGCCATCTTCCTATGTTATACCAAGCTAACCATGGGGAACTCGCCATTAATGTAACTGGCCTCTGGACACATGGGCTAGACATGGCCAAAGGACCGAGTTTACCGGGAGCCTCCACCATCTTCCTATGCTATACCAAGCTAACCAATGGCACATTGATTATCGACAGGATCGCGAGAGCTCTCTTTCAACTCCGTCCGTGCAATGGGACCACTCTCGCGTACGCATGTCCTTTCACTTATCTCTGGACCAGTTGGGAAATGTAGGGGTGGGGGGTAGGGAGAGAAAGGGGGTATTTATAAGAATCATATTGTGATCACTTTAAATGCATTTTAAAAAAAAAGCTGTACTTCTTGATTACGAATTTAAGGGCTCAAGCCTCTTCAAGGGGACTGATTCAACTTTTACCACAACATCTGTCAAGAACTATTTATTTCCCTTGTTTGACATCAAACTAAATAATTTATTATCAATAGTTAAATTGTTTATTTTTGATTTTCGTTTAGTCAGCTACAAAAATAATTGTGCGAATTTCAACTGGATCCGAGATTGGGTGTGGTAGAAATAACGTGTACAAACAGACAGACAGACAGAGTGAGTTGAGTTAAGGTTTGTAAAAGATGACAGTTAACTTGCCCACTAAAAGTGAATAGAATAGTAACTAAACTAACAAGGGTTAGAAAACATATTGTCATGAATACGACCAACGCACTGCATAAGCCAACACTATGGCCACCCGTTACAGTCACAGGGCTACCTGCCCTACACATCCAACTACACACTGGTCATTCTCATAAAAACATTGACATATATATATATACAAATGAAACAATGCATGCAATAAGTAAAAGCACTGATGTCCAAAATAAGGTCCGCGTGGCAGATCCGGCCTTCGGCTTGACTCAATCCGGCCCATCGAAACGCCAAAAATGAACCCCCCCCCTCCCCAAAAAAATGTATCTTTGCCTGTGTTAGGGTCCTCACTTTTTCTCTTACGGATTGGTACCTTGACCTTAAACGTAAAGGCTTACGTCTAATTTTAATGGACCACGTGACGCCAACAAATTTGTTTTCTAAAGAAAGTGCAGCTGTGCAAAAAAAAAAAAAAGCACAATATATAAACAGCATTATGAAAAAATATTTATGGGAATATTTACAAATTTAAAAATAAACAAGACAAGGTTACAAAAGACAGTTTGTGTGGAAACACAAACTCAAAATCGGCCCCCGAAGTAGTCCACCCAGGCAGGCTTCAATATTTTCAGAAAGAACATCCAAATGAAAATATATCAAAGACAAATGAGAGATAAGAATAGAGAAAGAAGGTTGACAGATCTTGTGTAGTGCCCCAACGGTCCAGCACATCAAAGAATAGGTGAAATTGAATGTAAAGTTAGATGTGAACCTGGCCTAACTAGTTCCCCTTTCAGACCTTGTGGTCTATAGGGCAGATGATGTAAAGTTCATCTGTTTTTTGTGGCCTACGGTTAGCGAGGTGTCATGTAGCCAGCACAACGACCAACCGCCTTTACTTTTCCCCAACTAATGTCAGGTACCCATTAGAGCTGAGTGGACTCAGAGGCGCCCAAAGATTCCAAAGTTGAAAATCCCAGTCTTCACCAGGATTCGAACCCTGGACCCTCGGTTCGGAAGCCAAGCGCTTTACCACTCAGCCACCGCGCCTCCCCTGGCCTAATCGATGTCTTATAATTGATCTAAATGTTTTGAAAAGGCTCAAAAAAAAAATAAAAAAAATAAATAAATTCCGCAATAAAAAAGTTCATGAAAATGAAGTTTACAAGATTACTATTCGTTTTTAAATTAGGTCTAACTTATAATACATACTAATTAGCTTTTTCTCTTTAAAAAAACTGCTTGCATAACTGATTTTAAAAATTAGATTTTTCGCTTTCAGAAGAAAAAAAAAGTAGCCGTTGCATCAGAACTTTGAATGGTCTAAAATATTGTGATGTCGGATTTTCAATATCTTTTGTAGTTTACGAGATCTAAATGGGACGGACGGACAGACGGTCAGACATTTCGCACAAAACTAATAGCGTCTTTTCCCCTTTCGGGGGCCGCTAAAAATGAGTAGATGGTAAAGCTAGGTCAAGCTACGATGTTGTTCACATTTGAAGTAGAGAAATGAAGCCATTTTCCTGTGTGCAAGAAGATATCCCCACTAATGAATGTAAGAACAAGACCAAACGGGTTTCTCATTAAATTAGTTTCAGGTCAATTTCGTTTTTTTTTGTTTTTTTTTCGATGTCGGAAAATAAAATAGGCTGCAGGTCGAATTAGGCTGGGCATCACTGCTTAAAAGCATAGCAGGCGGTTTCTGACCAATACAAATCCACTGCCAATGACAGACGTAGAGGGCGAAGAGAGAACCTCAATTGACCACCGCCGGACAACTGATATGACTGGGTAGTATGTGTTATAATATGTGTGTCGCATCTGTGACTGCGTAGTCATTTGAAATACTGAACTCCACTTTACTATTGTAAAATTAAAGCCAGTTCTCAGAACCTGCAAAAATAATGTAATACGATCAATACCGCAAGCGATGGTGAAATGCATTGCAATATTTCTAATATATAGACCCACTGTACAGTTGCCAATCTGAGAATGAGATCACAATGTATATGTGCTGTGTTAGCTTCTTCGGTGTTGTAAGCCATTCTATACAGACACTAGGAGGCGCGGTGGCTGAGTGATGAAGCTCTTGGCTTCCGAACCCAGGGTCCCGAGCTTGAATCCTGGTAAAGTCTGATTCCACCGAGCTCCAATGGCGACATTAGTTGGGGAAAAGTAAAGGCGGTTGGTCGTTGTGCTGGCCACATGACATTCTCGTTAACAGCGTACTACAGAAACAGATGACCTTAACATTATCTGCCCCATAGATCGCAAGGTCTGAAAGGGAAACTTTACTATGCAGACATTGGTTTTATAACAGGCCATAGACCCCCAATTTATTTTTTTTACTTCCGTAGACCTCTTGGAAGTCCTCGTAGACCCCTGCTCTAAACACTAGCATTGTAAATCCATTTTGTATGCACTCGTTGTAAAAAAGATCAGCACTTTAAGGGTTAAGAAAGGACTTTGAAAATAACGTAAAGTAGATTATGCAGATTTAGTAAAACTATGTTAAACTTCACAATCCCTGAAAATATAGACTGGAATCTTGTCTTCCTGACGGAGATCCCCTTTGAACGTAATCTGACTTAGAGTAGTGGAACTTTACTGTTTAAACGGACTAGGCATTGTTTCAAACATTATTAACATCACAGTGTTCGTGAAGCTAGGTCTGAAAGAGAGGGTCAACTTCACATTGTTTTGGTTGTCCATCGCTGACCTGATGAGAACTGATTAAGGCCATGTGGGGTGACCTCTCGTCTGGTCTAACCATGTTTATTTCAATAGAACGCTGCGTGTGTGTCGTCAGACCGCTACATTTCAATTCATCTGTCATCGCTAGACACGGCAAAAAAATTATTCTAATTATAGTAGTGGTTTTTATATTGTATTACCTCCCCTTAATGATTCCTTATGGGTTTGAAGCCACTTACAACGTCGAAACGAATACCTCATTATATTACATAGTTTATTCCGGCTTCACATACGGTTATTCTGATTTCATTGATTACTTTGCAGGAACCATTATATGTGTCCTACTGCCATGTCTCATATTCGTCTGCTCAGCTTTGATGCTTAGAGGTTTGCAGAAGTCTTCAAATGCTTGGCGGGCTCTGACAGCATCGTTCCGAAGAGACCAAGCTCTAACGAAAAGCGGTTTGTCCATTAAAGAAAGACGTGTGGTCAAGATGGTGTTTGTCCTGGCTTGCCTATACCTGTTCTCGTCTTTCCCACAAATATTAGTTATCATTATCTACAATTATTTCGATACTTTTGGCTCTGAGGCCAAACAAGTTGAGTCTAAAAACTTGATCTTGATTATCAATCCCTTATCCTTTTTTCTATCTCTATCACGTATGGAGCTTTCAGTATTTTCGTCTATTATTTTTTCAGCTCTACATTTCACAAGACGATCCACTCTACGTTCACTGGCAAAGGCCGGATGAAAAAATGTGACCAAAAATCTCACCATGTTCTGATCTGAGAAAACTTAGAAATTGTTTTCCATTTACACGTAAAGTTATATATATATCATTAGTGTGTCTCTATAAGCCATTGTCATTGTAACATTCTTGTTCTCACTCTAGCTCTATAATTAAATTTAACTTCTTGCAAACATTTTGCGGAAATTCATGCTTTCATCAGTATTATTATAGCTTTTTTATATAGCGCTACTTTTATGCTTATAGCATGCTCAGAGCGCTTTTGGTCCAATCTCATCTGTGGACCGGTGGGGGGGGGGGAGGGGGTATCTAGGAGTTGGTTTTCCGTGCTGCCTTCAGGCGCTCAGTAAACGCATTTCTGCCCGAGTCGGGTGTCGAACCTCGAGCCCCCTTCTAGGTAGCCGAGCGCACTTGGCCTCTCGACCACTCCTCATTGTGGCATCTTACGTCTAGAGATACTTTTTTCCCTTTTCAACTTCTTGTGTGACCAAAGAGGCTGTTATGAAAATTCTTTGCCGTATCGGCTGCCGTTCTTATGCTTACATTGTAACTCGTCCGTAAGAATGTGTTCACGAAATGTGTGTTGTGTAGTCATTCAGTGTGTTAAAGCCATTCTAAGCGGACATGGCTTTCGACTCTGTAATCATTATGTTCATAACATTTTAATACACTGAATCAAAACTGTGAAGTTGTAAGAATTTCGAAAAGGATAGGATATTTCGGCCAGAGAAGTTTGACATCGAGCCTACAGCACCCCAAGCAGCAGAGAAGTGGCAGCACTGGTATGAAACTTTTAAAAACTTTGTATCAGTAGTATCATTATTAATCTTGATACTAGGAAACTACTGATAAACTATATCTCTCCTGCTATATACCAAATGATAATTGATAAAGAGACAATTCAATGAAGCAATCCAGACGGCATCTACATACAACCAAAGAATGAGATGTTTGCTAGGCACAGGTAGCTTGCAAACAAAAGCAAGGTCAAACGATAGACGCCTACATGCAGAAAATAAAAATTCTATCCAAAGATTGCAACTTCAGAGCGGTGACTGCTGAACAAGACCGAGAAGAGGCTATTAGATATTCGTTTATCAATGGACTGGTTTCCAACAGCATTCAAAAACGTCTACTTCAAAAGACTGTTTTGAATTTAAAGGACGCCTTCGAGGAGGCTCGCTTACTAGAACATACTTATCAGCACTTATTACAATATGAATCATCACAACCGGAAACTAATTGCTCGGCAACTACTCTCACCAATTATTTGGCCACACCCTTGCCAAATGTAACGATTCCTCAAAGTGCAAGCAATTCACACACACATGAAATAAATGCATTAGCTAGCAAGTGTTACTTTTGCGGCAGGATTAAGCATCCCCGCTCTTAATTCCCTGCAAGAGAAGCGACATGCAATCAGTGCTTCAAAAAGGGTCACTTTCAAAGAGTATGCAAATCGAAATCTTCAACAGTTTCGGCTATCGCTACTGTGCAGCCTTTGAGTTTAAACAAATCTACGATACCAATTTTCATCAACAACGTACAATTTAAAGCCCTAGTAGACACTGGGAGCTGTGAAAGCTATATTTCAACGCACATTGCTAAGAAGCACAAATGGCAGACATGTTCCTCAGGCAACAGAATCTTTATGGCTTCCACCCATCTATCTCGAATCACTCAGGGACATATATACGCTTACATACGACTCAAAAATGAACGATACGAAGGAGTTAAACTTTATAAGTTTGCACCAAAATCTACCTATCTTCATTTTGCTTTGTTACTTGACTTTAATATGATATTTAATTTATCATTTTATATTAATACGTTACATCATGTCATGATATTCCTCATTGTTTACTAGAATCTTTATTGTTCTGATTTTGCTTAATTCTTTAATTGCTAATTATACTAGTAAGCACAATTTGAACTGGGGGTGATTGAAAATTATATGCTGTATCGGTTGTCTTTCTTATGCTTACATGTGCTTGTAACTCGTCCGTAAGAATATGTTCACGAAATGTGTGTTGTGTAGTCATTCAGTGTATTAAAGCCATACTAAGCGGACATGGCTTTCGACTCTGTTATCATTATGTTCGTAACAGAGGCCAATCCTTGATGCGGTCACAGGTTGGGCATATCTAATCACCAGAAGCCGTTGCATTTTCACCATTCTTTCTACTACTGTTGTGTATGGCATCTGCAATCCGGGACCTTTCCTTTATGCTCGATCTCAGTGTGGATCTATCCCAGCTGCTAGTGTGCATTTCAAAGAGCTTCACGTCGCGTTTGCATACATTCATATAACGTTAAAGTTGGCTACCAGCGGCTCCCCTACCTTCTGTTAGGTCACCGTACTGAATGAAGCATATAGAAAGTATCAAAATGTAAACAAACTTAGCAAGACAAACAATGAGCATGTATCATTTATCTTGATTATACAATGTTATTACGCCGTAATTCTTGTGAAATATATGCATTCTAGTTATCAATGATCCACAGTGCCCAGGGTGCCACCCTCATGGGCACCAAAAAAATATAGATGTTTTAATTAGGTAATACATTCTATGGCTATTTGTATCATATTATTATTTAATATCTTTTATTTATAAGTCTAAATTTATATGTGGATCTGAAGGAAAATTGGGGGGGGGGGGAGGGAAAGGGCGCCAATAAAATTTCTCTCCCGGGCGCACGTTTTGCTCACTACGCCTCTGCCATTCAGCGCCCAAAGTATGCCTCAGAAGCTACGCGTTACCTCTCTGTCAACTGAGGAATTTTCTGATGATGTGGATGTGCTCAGTTGACACTGTTAAAGGGGCTAGAAAGAATTTTGTTTCCCTTAACGACGAAAAATGAATATTAAGTTCATGTGTTCAAAAGTAATAATAATAAGTAATAACGTCAACGTAGACAACACTCCACAGGTCTACTTACAATGTAGGGAGTTAGGATTGTGGTTGTTGATTGTGGTTGTTGATTGTGGTTGTTGATTGTGGTTGTTGATTGTGCTTGTTGATTGTGGTTGTTGATTGTGGTTGTTGATTGTGGTTGTTGATTGTGGTTGTTGATTGTGGTTGTTGATTGTGATTGTTGTTGTTGATTGTGGTTGTTGAT
Source organism: Biomphalaria sudanica (assembly GCA_036873155.1). Classification (NCBI taxonomy): domain Eukaryota; kingdom Metazoa; phylum Mollusca; class Gastropoda; family Planorbidae; genus Biomphalaria; species Biomphalaria sudanica. The sequence goes on from JAZGLO010004016.1 coordinate 1,782,384, forward strand.
TGTGGTTGTAGTATGAAGGGAGTTAGGATTGTGTTTGTCGATTGTGTTTGTTAATTGCGTTGGTTGATTGTGCTTGTCGATTGTGGTTGTTGATTGTGGTTGTTGACAGCGTGTACTTCAAAACGTCTGATATTCGTGCGTAAAATAATTAAACCTACATGTTTTGCTGCATTGCTTACCAAAACATGGCTGGACCCTTCGTGGGCCACTTTTAAGTTTGTATTTACACAAACTCTCTTTGTAATCTGGTTCAACAATTGATTACCCAGTCTCTCTCTGGATTATTCACAATCGATTAACCAGTCTCTGGATTATTCACAATCGACTAACCAGTCTCTGGATTGATTCACAATTGATTAACCAGTCTCTCTCTGGATTATTCACAATTGATTAACCAGTCTCTCTCTGGATTATTCACAATCGATTAACCAGTCTCTGGATTAATCACAATCGACTAACCAGTCTCTGGATTATTCACAATTGATTAACCAGTCTCTCTCTGGATTATTCACAATTGATTAACCAGTCTCTCTCTGGATTATTCACAATTGATTAACCAGTCTCTCTCTGGATTATTCACAATTGATTAACCAGTCTCTCTCTGGATTATTCACAATTGATTAACCAGTCTCTCTCTGGATTATTCACAATTGATTAACCAGTCTCTCTCTGGATTATTCACAATTGATTAACCAGTCTCTCTCTGGATTATTCACAATTGATTAACCAATCTCTGGATTATTCACATTTGATAAACTAGTTCCCGGATTATTCACAATTGACCAGAGGCCTCGTTGTCATCAAACTTGATCTCAGTTAAAAGTCTATGACACCAGCGCGAATACGTTTGAAGCTTGCAGCTTACGGAACCCTAGTTGACTTAGCTATAGACATTGCGCTATATATATATTCAGTAATTTGTTGATTTAGCTAGGGGGATAATATAGGTAGAGTATTAATAAACTGCGTATTTTCTATTGTCGTTTTTAATTTTTATTTTCTATTTCATTAGGGGGTCATGAAAGTCACTTCCGTCATTAGTTATGGTCCGAACGATGACATTTAATCAGTAGTTATTGCCTCTTTAAGCAGCTGATATATCCAAAGAAACGGCATGTGTCGAATTTTTTTTTTACTTTTTTTTTTTTTTTGCTAATTGTTTTTTATTTTTCAGTGTTTAAAACATTGCTAAAAACACATAAGTCAAACAAAGCAAATGTAACGGCCTCACAACAAGTAATGTCAAGAATTTTTTTTTTTGAAGAAATTGTTCATGTGCTCATTTCGTTGTAATTTGTTTCACGCTGCAGTCACATGATTGTCTTTATCCGTGACACATATGCTTTAATATCAAACTGAAATTATTAAGGTCAATGTATTTATTACTACTGAAGACATTAATGAAGCTTTTTTTTTAAAAAGATATTAACATTGAAAAATAAAAATAAAATTCCAAAGATTAACTAAGGTAAAAATCATATTTGTGGTTAAAATTCAAAAGATTAACTAAGGTAAATGTTTGTTTGTAAAATGTCTTACATGTTTCGGATGTTCCTTCAGAGTTGAAGATAGTTTACTTCCTAGTCCAAACCTCCCGCAGGATGACGGGGGATGGGAGCGGGCAGGGTTTGAACCCTCGACCGTCGATCAATCCGAACGACAGTCCAGCGCGCAAACCGCACGACCAGGCAGCCATCCAAATCATATTTGTAAAAAAAATCATATTTGTGGTTAAAATTTCAAAGATTAACTAAGGTAAAAATCATATTTGTGGTTAAAATTCCAAAGATTAACTAAGGTAAAAATCATATTTGTGGTTAAAGTTCCAAAGATTAACTAAGGTAAAAATCATATTTGTGGTTAAAATTCCAAAGATTAACTAAGGTAAAAATCATATTTGTGGTTAAAATCCCGAAGATTAACTAAGGTAAAAATCATATTTGTGGTTAAAATTCCAAAGATTAACTAAGGTAAAAATCATATTTGTGGTTAAAATTACAAAGATTAACTAAGGTAAATATCATATTTGTGGTTAAAATTCCAAAGATTAACTAAGGTAAAAATCTTTTTTGTGGTTAAAATCCCGAAGATTAACTAAGGTAAAAATCATATTTGTGGTTAAAATTCCAAAGATTAACTAAGGTAAAAATCATATTTGTCTGGTGAGTTGACATAATGGAAAATAAAATTTAAAGTCTTAACCTGATTCAAAGAGATCCACTATCGTAATCCCTTATTTACAACTCATAGACCCCCAATTCATTTTGTCACTCTCGTAGACCCCTTCGAAGTCTTCGTAGACCCCTGGGGGTCATTATAGACCACTTCGGGAATCACTGGTGTAAAGGAAAGCAGCACAGATGAATGTGTGTATGTATACTCTAATTTCACTTGTATAGGTCAGTTGGAATGTAGTGTCTATGTTTGCGTTAGGACAATGGCAGTTTGTTTAGATCAGTGGTTCTCAAACTGTGGTTCGCGGACCCCAAGGGTTCCGTGAAACGACCATAAGGGGTCCAAAGAAATATGAACATTGTATACAATTAAAGTAACTTCTTCGCTAAAAGCCATTTTAACCGATCGGATAATGTTAATAACTCGCCTTCACTGCTGTTTTATATAGTTCCCCTTTCAGACCTTGCGATCTATAAGACAGATGATGTTAAGGTCATCTGTTTCTTTGGCCAACGGTTAACAAGCAGGGTGTCATGTGGCCAGCACAACGACCAACCGCCTTTTCTTTCCCCAACTAAAGTAAGGTACCCATTAGAGTTGGGTGGACTCAGAGGCGTCCTAAAAATACCGAATTTCAAAATCCCAGTTTTCACCGAGATTCGAACCCAGGTCTACAGGTTCGGAAACCAAGCGCTTAACTACCCAGCCACCTCATCCCCTCTGTTTTATATGTCTATTACTTACTACTCTTTGAGAACTAATTTATATATTATGCATTTATGTAGATTTTTCTCTTAGGTCTCCGTTGGCAAGTTTTGACTTTCTATAGTGGTCCCCGGGTAAAAAAAAAAGCTGGAGAACCTCTGGTCTATAGGGTATGGTCTGCCCCCCACCCCTTCGTCTTGCTGTAGATTTATACTATGATGTAGATTATGTTTAACTCTAAAGGAACATCCAGAACATGTAAAACAGCGGTTCTCAAACTTTTTTGCTCAGCGACCTCAGCGATTCCTCACTATGCCGCGACCCCCCCCCCCCCTCTCCCAACAGTAAATCTGATTTTCATTACCAAAGCTTTATGTTTAATCATGAAACAATATGTAATTATATTTTTGAAATATATAAATATACAGAAATGAGCCAATATCTCTTTATGATATGCATTTGTTTATCTTACTATTTCTTATTCACATTATCCACATAGCATACACAAGTGACGATTTTCTGTATTTAGACGCGATAATGAACAAACTGTTATGCAAATAATGTATTATTGAAACTGAAGAAGAAGGTGCAACACAGACAAATTGGGACATGACTGTTAACACTTGATCCAGATGTCTACAATAGAGACATTTTTCGCTGCATCTTTATTAATTAGTTCAATAAACTATTTCTGTTTCCTAAACATCTTTAACTTTGACTTTCATTGGATGTCTGGCAGGTGCAAATGGGATGTTAAGTAATTTGGAAAGTTTGATGAAATTTTGTCCGCAAAGCATTAGCAAATGGCATCACTGATGATTCGACTTCTTCGTTACACTTGACATACAAACTAATGGGTCAGGCAGAGGAAACATTGGTGAATGTCTTACGAGAGTGTCCAAATGCTGCGGGGAGACAACTGAAGGGTCACTTGACCTCCATGGAGGCTATGAGACACTACGTTCAACAACAGATTTTCTTACCAGAGCACTATGGGAGGCCCACAACAGAGTTTCTTACCAGAGCACTAAGAGAGGCCCACTACAGAGTTTCTTACCAGAGCACTATGGGAGGCCCACAACAGAGTTACTTACCAGAGCACTACGAGAGGCCCACAACAGAGTTACTTACCAGAGCACTACGAGAGGCCCACAACAGAGTTTCTTACCAGAGCACTATGGGAGGCCCACAACAGAGTTACTAACCAGAGCACTATGGGAGGCCCACAACAGAGTTTCTTACCAGAGCACTACGAGAGGCCCACAACAAACTTTCTTACCAGAGCACTATGGGAGGCCCACAACAGAGTTTCTTTCCAGAGCACTACGGAGGCCCACAACAGAGTTTCTTACCAGAGCACTATGGGAGGCCCACAACAGAGTTTCTTACCAGAGCACTAAGGGAGGCCCACAACAGACTTTCTTACCAGAGCACTATGGGAGACCTACAACAGAGTTTCTTACCAGAGCACTATGGGAGGCCCACAACAGAGTTTCTTACCAGAGCACTATGGGAGGCTCACAACAGAGTTTCTTACCAGAGCACTATGGGAGGCCCACAACAGAGTTTCTTACCAGAGCACTAAGGGAGGCTCACAACAGACTTTATTACCAGAGCACTAAGGGAGGCCCACAACAGACTTTCTTACCAGTGCACTATGGGAGGCCCACAACAGACTTTCTTACCAGAGCACTAAGAGAGGCCCACTACAGAGTTTCTTACCAGAGCACTATGGGAGGCCCACAACAGAGTTACTTACCAGAGCACTACGAGAGGCCCACAACAGAGTTACTTACCAGAGCACTACGAGAGGCCCACAACAGAGTTTCTTACCAGAGCACTATGGGAGGCCCACAACAGAGTTACTAACCAGAGCACTATGGGAGGCCCACAACAGAGTTTCTTACCAGAGCACTACGAGAGGCCCACAACAAACTTTCTTACCAGAGCACTAAGGGAGGCCCACAACAGAGTTACTTACCAGAGCACAATGGGAGGCCCACAACAGAGTTTCTTACCAGAGCACTATGGGAGACCCACAACAGAGCTTCTTACCAGTGCACTAAGGGAGGCTCACAACAGAGTTTCTTACCAGAGCACTATGGGAGGCCCACAACAGACTTTCTTACCAGAGCACTAAGGGAGGCCCACAACAGAGTTTCTTACCAGAGCACTATGGGAGACCCACAACAGACTTTCTTACCAGAGCACTACGAGAGGCCCACAACAGAGTTTCTTACCAGAGCACTAAGGGAGGCCCACAACAGACTTTATTACCAGAGCACTACGAGAGGCCCACAACAGATTTTCTTACCAGAGCACTAAGAGAGGCCCACAACAGACTTTCTTACCAGAGCACTAAGAGAGGCCCACAACAGAGTTTCTTACCAGAGCACTAAGGGAGGCCCACAACAGACTTTCTTACCAGAGCACTAAGGGAGGCTCACAACAGAGTTTCTTACCAGAGCACTAAGGGAGGCCCACAACAGAGTTTCTTACCAGAGCACTAAGGGAGGCCCACAACAGAGTTTCTTACCAGAGCATTTAGGGAGGCCCACAACAGAGTTTCTTACCAGAGCACTAAGGGAGGCTCACAACAGACTTTATTACCAGAGCACTAAGGGAGGCTCACAACAGACTTTATTACCAGTGCACTATGGGAGGCCCACAACAGACTTTATTACCAGAGCACTAAGGGAGGCTCATAACAGACTTTCTTACCAGAGCACTAAAGGAGGCCCACAACAGAGTTTCTTACCAGAGCACTAAGGGAGGCTCACAACAGACTTTATTACCAGAGCACTAAGGGAGGCCCACAACAGACTTTCTTACCAGTGCACTATGGGAGGCCCACAACAGACTTTCTTACCAGAGCACTAAGGGAGGCCCACAACAGAGTTACTTACCAGAGCACAATGGGAGGCCCACAACAGAGTTTCTTACCAGAGCACTATAGGAGACCCACAACAGAGCTTCTTACCAGTGCACTAAGGGAGGCTCACAACAGAGTTTCTTACCAGAGCACTATGATAGGCCCACAACAGACTTTCTTACCAGAGCACTAAGGGAGGCCCACAACAGAGTTTCTTACCAGAGCACTAAGGGAGGCTCACAACAGACTTTATTACCAGAGCACTAAGGGAGGCCCACAATTGACTTTCTTACCAGTGCACTATGGGAGGCCCACAACAGACTTTCTTACCAGAGCACTAAGGGAGGCCCACAACAGAGTTTTTTTTACCAGAGCACAATTCGAGGCCCACAACAGAGTTTCTTACCAGAGCACTATTGGAGGCCCACAACAGAGTTTCTTACCAGTGCACTATAAGAGGCTCACAAGAGAGTTTCTTATTAGAGCACTATGGGAGGCCCACAATTGAGTTTCTTACCAGAGCACTAAGGGAGGCCCACAACAGAGTTACTTACCAGAGCACTACGAGAGGCCCACAACAGAGTTACTTACCAGAGCACTACGAGAGGCCCACAACAGAGTTTCTTGCCAGAGCACTATGGGAGGCCCACAACAGAGTTACTAACCAGAGCACTATGGGAGGCCCACAACAGAGTTTCTTACCAGAGCACTACGAGAGGCCCACAACAAACTTTCTTACCAGAGCACTATGGGAGGCCCACAACAGAGTTTCTTTCCAGAGCACTACGGAGGCCCACAACAGAGTTTCTTACCAGAGCACTATGGGAGACCCACAACAGAGTTTCTTACCAGTGCACTATGAGAGGCTCACAACAGAGTTTCTTATTAGAGCACTATGGGAGGCCCACAACAGAGTTACTTACCAGAGCACTATGGAAGGCCCACAACAGATTTTCTTACCAGAGCACTATGGGAGGCCCACAATTGAGTTTCTTACCAGAGCACTAAGGGAGGCCCACAACAGAGTTTCTTACCAGAGCACTATGGGAGGCCCACAACAGAGTTACTTACCAGAGCACCACGAGAGGCCCACAACAGAGTTACTTACCAGAGCACTACGAGAGGCCCACAACAGAGTTTTTTACCAGAGCACTATGGGAGGCCCACAACAGAGTTACTTACCAGAGCACTATGGGAGGCCCACAACAGAGTTTCTTACCAGAGCACTACGAGTGTCCCACAACAGACTTTCTTACCAGAGCACTATGGGAGGCATACAACAGAGTTTCTTTCCAGAGCACTACGGGAGGCCCACAACAGAGTTTCTTTCCAGAGCACTATGGGAGGCCCACAACAGAGTTTCTTACCAGAGCACAATGGGAGGCCCACAACAGAGTTTCTTACCAGAGCACTATGGGAGGCCCACAACAGAGTTTCTTACCAGAGCACCATGAGAGGCTCACAACAGAGTTTCTTACCAGAGCACTAAGAGAGGCCCACAACAGACTTTCTTTCCAGAGCACTAAGAGAGGCCCACAACAGACTTTCTTACCAGAGCACTAAGGGAGGCCCACAACAGACTTTCTTACCAGAGCACTAAGGGAGGCCCACAATAGACTTTCTTACCAGAGCACTACGAGAGACCCACAACAGATTTTCTTACCAGAGCACTATGGGAGTCCCACAAATGAGTTTCTTACCAGAGCACTAAGGGAGGCCCACAACAGAGTTTCTTACCAGAGCACTATGGGAGGCCCACAACAGAGTTACTTACCAGAGCACCACGAGAGGCCCACAACAGAGTTACTTACCAGAGCACTACGAGAGGCCCACAACAGAGTTTCTTACCAGAGCACTATGGGAGGCCCACAACAGAGTTACTTACCAGAGCACTATGGGAGGCCCACAACAGAGTTTCTTACCAGAGCACTACGAGTGTCCCACAACAGACTTTCTTACCAGAGCACTACGGGAGGCCCACAACAGAGTTTCTTACCAGAGCACTATGGGAGGCCCACAACAGAGTTTCTTACCAGAGCACTATGGGAGGCCCACAACAGAGTTTCTTACCAGAGCACTATGAGAGGCCCACAACAGAGTTACTTACCAGAGCACTATGGGAGGCCCACAACAGAGTTACTTACCAGAGCACTATGGGAGGCCCACAACAGAGTTTCTTACCAGAGCACTATGGGAGGCATACAACAGAGTTACTTACCAGAGCACTATGGGAGGCCCACAACAGAGCTTCTTACCAGAGCACTATGGGAGGCTCACAACAGACTTTCTTACCAGAGCACTAAGGGAGGCCCACAACATACTTTCTTACCAGAGCACTAAGGGAGGCTCACAACAGACTTTCTTACCAGAGCACTAAGGGAGGCCCACAACAGACTTTCTTACCAGTGCACTATGGGACGCCCACAACAGACTTTCTTACCAGAGCACTAAGGGAGGCTCACAACAGAGTTTCTTACCAGAGCACTAAGGGAGGCCCACAAATGACTTTCTTACCAGAGCACTAAGAGAGGCCCACAACAGACTTTCTTACCAGAGCACTAAGAGAGGCCCACAACAGACTTTCTTACCAGAGCACTAAGAGAGGCCCACAACAGACTTTCTTACCAGAGCACTATGGAAGGCTCACAACAGAGTTTCTTACCAGAGCACTAAGAGAGGCCCACAACAGACTTTCTTACCAGAGCACTAAGAGAGGCCCACAACAGACTTTCTTACCAGAGCACTAAGAGAGGACCACAACAGACTTTCTTACCAGAGCACTAAGGGAGGCCAACAACAGACTTTCTTACCAGAGCACTACGAGAGGCCCACAACAGATTTTCTTACCAGAGCACTAAGAGAGGCCCACAACAGACTTTCTTACCAGAGCACTAAGAGAGGCCCACAACAGACTTTCTTACTAGAGCACTAAGAGAGGCCCACAACAGACTTTCTTACCAGAGCACTAAGAGAGGCCCACAACAGACTTTCTTACCAGAGCACTATGGAAGGCTCACAACAGAGTTTCTTACCAGAGCACTAAGAGAGGCCCACAACAGACTTTCTTACCAGAGCACTAAGAGAGGCCCACAACAGACTTTCTTACCAGAGCACTAAGAGAGGACCACAACAGACTTTCTTACCAGAGCACTATGGGAGGCCCACAACAGAGTTTCTTACCAGAGCACTAAGGGAGGCCCACAACAGACTTTCTTACCAGAGCACTACGAGAGACCCACAACAGATTTTCTTACCAGAGCACTATGGGAGTCCCACAAATGAGTTTCTTACCAGAGCACTAAGGGAGGCCCACAACAGAGTTTCTTACCAGAGCACTATGGGAGGCCCACAACAGAGTTACTTACCAGAGCACCACGAGAGGCCCACAACAGAGTTACTTACCAGAGCACTACGAGAGGCCCACAACAGAGTTTCTTACCAGAGCACTATGGGAGGCCCACAACAGAGTTACTTACCAGAGCACTATGGGAGGCCCACAACAGAGTTTCTTACCAGAGCACTACGAGTGTCCCACAACAGACTTTCTTACCAGAGCACTACGGGAGGCCCACAACAGAGTTTCTTACCAGAGCACTATGGGAGGACCACAACAGAGTTACTTACCAGAGCACAATGGGAGGCCCACAACAGAGTTTCTTACCAGAGCACTATGGGAGGCCCACAACAGAGTTTCTTACCAGAGCACTATGAGAGGCCCACAACAGAGTTACTTACCAGAGCACTATGGGAGGCCCACAACAGAGTTACTTACCAGAGCACTATGGGAGGCCCACAACAGAGTTTCTTACCAGAGCACTATGGGAGGCATACAACAGAGTTACTTACCAGAGCACTATGGGAGGCCCACAACAGAGCTTCTTACCAGAGCACTATGGGAGGCTCACAACAGACTTTCTTACCAGAGCACTAAGGGAGGCCCACAACAGACTTTCTTACCAGAGCACTAAGGGAGGCTCACAACAGACTTTCTTACCAGAGCACTAAGGGAGGCCCACAACAGATATTCTTACCAGTGCACTATGGGACGCCCACAACAGACTTTCTTACCAGAGCACTAAGGGAGGCTCACAACAGAGTTTCTTACCAGAGCACTAAGGGAGGCCCACAAATGACTTTCTTACCAGAGCACTAAGAGAGGCCCACAACAGACTTTCTTACCAGAGCACTAAGAGAGGCCCACAACAGACTTTCTTACCAGAGCACTAAGAGAGGCCCACAACAGACTTTCTTACCAGAGCACTATGGAAGGCTCACAACAGAGTTTCTTACCAGAGCACTAAGAGAGGCCCACAACAGACTTTCTTACCAGAGCACTAAGAGAGGCCCACAACAGACTTTCTTACCAGAGCACTAAGAGAGGACCACAACAGACTTTCTTACCAGAGCACTAAGGGAGGCCCACAACAGACTTTCTTACCAGAGCACTATGGGAGGCCCACAACAGAGTTTCTTACCAGAGCACTAAGGGAGGCCCACAACAGACTTTCTTACCAGAGCACTACGAGAGGCCCACAACAGATTTTCTTACCAGAGCACTAAGAGAGGCCCACAACAGACTTTCTTACCAGAGCACTAAGAGAGGCCCACAACAGACTTTCTTACCAGAGCACTAAGGGAGGCCCACAACAGACTTTCTTACCAGAGCACTTACCATTAGAAGTTCATCCAAGGTTCATGTTGTCCAATACGTTATGCATTTCTAGACAAAGTTTACGTATTAAAATTGAAATATTATGGACGCGTTGTTCAACCTTTTTCAAAACGTACACATTTTGTTTCACATATTACAAATTTAGGGCCTCTGTATATTTGATGCAAAACAAGATATGAACAATATAAGTGGCGAACCTTAAACTTCACTTATATCTTATTAATTATTGACGATTAATAATGACTCTTGACTTAATGTACGACATACCAGAGCTTTACAACTCGGCCAGGCTTATGCATTAAGCACATTAACTTACACTTTTGAAATGTTCTGCTTCGACAATTAAAATGCTTGAAGTTAATTCTGATTCAGCTGTCTGCTACATCTATCCTCGAATAACAATAAAATTAGTAAATTCCGTTGTTAAAAAAAACTTTGTATGTGTCAAGTTTTACATTTTAGATTAGGACATACTTAAACGACCCCTGACAAATCGTCAATCAACCCCCAAGGGGGTCGCGACCCACAGGTTGAGAACCCCTGATGTAAAGCATCTTACAAGCAAACACACATTTCATAGCACATGTACACCAGTCGTAGTAGTTTATCTGTGTGTGTGTGCGACCGATATAATTAATTTCGTAAGCTGCTCAGGACCTAGCAGTTAGACCTAGTGATAGATATGATTCGACTTTGTATGAAATCCAACTTGCTTTGATTTTGTGTTGTTATTGCTTCTGAACATGTATTCATAAAGCTCAAGTTCATTCCTTATTTAAATAGTCACAATCCTAATCACTTTATCAAACTAGACAAGTGATACTCAAACTAGCTCTGGCGGGCTATTTCCGGTCCGTGGCGCAGTGCCTCCCGCCCCACTAAACGTTTGCCCAAGTTCCTCAGCAACCTGTCAGCCACATCACACCCCCTGCGGGAACTCACCAAGAAAGAAACGGAGTTTGAGTGGAATGAAGAATGCGAAGCCGTCTTTAGGAAATTAAAAGCGATGATAACAACAACCCCGGTGCTGGGTTTCTACAACGCAGCCAAATCCCTGGAAATCCAGGTCGACAGTAGCCAAGATGGGCTTGGTGCCGTGTTGATGCAGGAAGGGAAACCATTGGAGTATGCCTCACGAGTCTTAACACCAACGGAAAAGAGATGGGCTCAAATAGAGAAAGAACTACTGGCCGTGGTTTTCGGACTTGAGAGGTTCAATCAATACACTTTTGGCAGACCCGTCACAATCGTAAATGACCACAAACCCCTTGCTACCATCCTACAAAAACCCCTAAACCAAGCCCCAAGACTGTTACAGAACCTCATTATGAGAAGCAATAGATATGATTTCACATTCAAGTGGGTTCGCGGAAACGAACTGTACATAGCCGACACGTTGTCCCGTGCATGCGACACTAAGCCATTGACTGAAGAAATATTGAACCTCAACATCCAACAAATCGTCGATATTCCCGATCCACTGCTAGACCGAATTAGAAGCGAAACAGATGCTGATGAAACTCTGCAAGATCTCCGAAAGACCATTGAAGAAGGTTGGCCTGTCAAGAAAACTGCCGCTCCCGCGGCTCTGAGGCCCTATTATGACTTTGCCGAAACCCTGAGTATAAGTAATGGAATCATCGTCAAGGGAGAAAGAGTACTAATTCCCAAAAGCATGCGCTCAGAGATGAAGGAGAAGTTACACGCCTCCCACCTAGCATACGACAGCATGATGAGGCGGGCGAGAGCCCTGATTTTCTGGCCAGGAATGGCTGCAGAAATCAAACAGATGTCCGACTCGTGCACCGCCTGCCAAGAGAACAAGCCAAGCAATCAAAGAGAAACGTTGTGGCCACATTATGAAGGAAAAGGACCCTGGGAAAAGGTGGGAACAGACTTAATGGAGATCCAAGGGAGAACATACTTGATCACAGTTGACTATTTCTCAAATTGGATCGAAGCTGACTTATTAACAACATCAACCTCAACCGAGGTGATTAGAAAACTGAAAGCTCACTTTGCCAGATTCGGAGTCCCTAAAGTCCTAATCTCTGACTGTGGTCCCCAATACACGTCTCACGAATTCGCCGTATTCACTAACAGATGGAACATATCGCACATCAGGTCCGATCCCGGACACCCCAAAGCCAACGGAAAAGCAGAGGCCGCAGTAAAAACAATCAAAAACATGATGAGAAAGACCATCGGAACCGGAGATGATCAATACGAAGCCCTGCTGGAACTTCGCAACACTCCCAAACAGGACTGTGGCTATAGCCCAGCCCAGTTGTGTTTGAACAGAATACCACGGTCACTACTACCCCTGACTAAAACCCTTGAGCCCGAAAGCTACACAGAAGGCCTGGGGGCGAAAGCCCGTCACAGGTACACCATAAAAAAACACTATGATAAAAGAGCAAGAGACCTGCCCGGGCTGAGTGTGGACCAAAACGTTTACTTCCAGAGTCCAGGAAACAATGATTGGCGCCCTGGCATAATTATTATGAGAAACAGTGAGCGGTCCTATACCGTGAAGGGAACAACGGGCGGTACATACGTTAGGAACAGAGTGCACATCCGGCCCAGGAATGCCCCTTACTCAGACATCTTTTCAGATGATGAAACGGCAACCCATGAGGCGCCACTAGATGCCTCATCCACAGACATAACACCACACCCTGCTTTAGAGCCCAACGCCGGCCCTGATGGGATCCCACCCTTAGCTCACGGAGCAGAGCCTAGCGTGAGAAGGAGTGGCCGAACGAGAGCCACCCCGACGTGGCACAAGGACTATGACATGGGCAAGTGGTGACAACCGCTGAAGTTTTGTTTGTTCGTTTTTTTTTTGTGTTTTTTTATTTGTTATAGTTTTTTTTCTTTTGGCTAGATCTGCATAGCCTTCAATATTGATGTACAGGATGTTAATATGCCATGTGTTCGTTTTGGAATGTTGTAGTGAATTGTAGTGAAAGAGGGATGTTAATATTTCATGTGTTCGTCTTGGAATGTTGTAGTGAATATGTTTCGTCGATAGAAAGGGAAGGATGTTAATAGTTGATATGTAAGTTATAGCCCTTAGTTATTGTGAGTTATGTGTTTTGTGTTGTAAACATCGGGTGTGCCCAAGATGGCGTCTTTTAGTGTTGAATAAAAGTGTTAGGTCCAACTCCAAGAAGTGTTGCCTCAATTATTCCGGACAAACTCAACAATGCATAATGAATCCACAGTGTTGTTGTTGTTGTTTTTTTGTTAGAATCAAAGATTTTCTCCTCGTTGGTGCAACAGCACGTGTCAGAATGCTATATTCCACACGACCTTGACCAAAAAACTGTTATGACTGTTATTACAGTGCAGTACAAACTCCCACTTTAATAATTGTTTGCTATTTAGTGTTTTCGCGGACAAATGGTTCAATTGGTGATAGATTCATAATAGCCTTTTGTTAAATAGAAATCCCTATACATAACTAATGAACACACAGAATGTCCATACAAATTATAATCTAGATATATAATTCTCTTCGTGGCCCAACCATGCGGTACACCATAATAGAAAAAAAGTCATGGAAAGTTTAATTTCTGATTTCTGCAAATCGGACTAGATGACCTTATGTTATGAAAATTGTATTCTGTATCGGTTGTCGTTTTTATGTTTACATGTGCTTGTAACTCGTCCGTGAGAATGTGCTCACGAAATGTGTGTTGTGTAGTCATTCAGTGTATTAAAGCCATACTATACAGACATGGTTCTAGACTCTCTTATCTTTATGTTCATAACAGTTACCCCAAGTAATTTTTCTCGGTTACAGAGAGCGAGGCTCAGAAAATAAAAGAGTGTGAGGGGGGGTATGCTACTCCGCGGGTCGACTCGAAATAATAATAAGGCTTTCTGTGTATTATTTCAACCCGTGACCGCAGCTGTGTAATAAGAATTGGCCTCTTTAGTCACATGTGTCGTTGCTAAGGGAGACAGTAATATCTTAGTACCTAAAATGTGAGATTATTAAAACTTTATTTGATCAAATATGAGTTTGACATGCCATAGAGTGAGTCTAAATTTTCTGTTAAAACTAACATACACAAAAAAACTTGCAAATCCGTAAATAGCACTCATCAAGGTAGCTACTTTTCCAAGTACCCTGTTTAGATTGATTAGCTCATTCCTTGCCAATTCCGGAATGATAGCCCTTGTCCAGCAGTATATTATCTGCGGCATGCTGGACACCAAGTACAAAATAGACAGCACCAATATCAGTTTGACAATCTCTCTGTCTCTCCCAGATAACCCATTCACTTTAGTCTCCGAGACTTTGTGACCCGACTTCTTCAGCTCTCCAGACTGACGCAGCCCTTGATACATCAGCACCGCACAGACGAAAATACAGACCTGGCATGCGGCAGCTAGAATAACGCCAAAGACTATGTCGTTGTAGATTTGCATCGTCAGGTATAGCTCTGTAAACAAAGAATTCGAAACAGTTGAGTTGTCAAAATTTAGCAAAGTCCCAAGCCCTGCAAACGTAAAATTCGGAACGTAGTTCATGACTACGAACGCAACGATTCCAAAAATAAGAGCTCTGGGTTGTCTGGCGAAGCAACTGTATTTATATTGAAAAGGTAATACAACGCAAACCGACCTTTCAACTGAAATGAAAACTGTTAGCGCCGTGGATATATCCGTAAACAAATTTCTG